>CAUYSK010045804.1:0-21474 GCA_963575035.1 Avahi laniger
GGGCCGGGCGTGGTGGCTCACACCTGTAATCCTAGCACTCTGGGAGGCCGAGGCGGGCAGATTGTTTGAGCTCAGGAGTTGGGACCAGCCTGAGCAAGAGCGAGACCCCGTCTCTACCAAAAATAGAAAGAAATTAATTGGACAGCTAAAAATATATAGAAAAAATTAGCCGGGCATGGTGGCGCATGCCTGTAGTTCCAGCTACGCAGGAGGCTGAGGCAGGAGGATCGCTTGAGCCCAGGAGTCTGAGGTTGCTGTGAGCTAGGCTGACGCCGTGGCACTCACTCTAGCCAGGGCAACAAAGTGAGACTCTGTCTCAAAAAAAAAAAAAAAAAAAAGACTGCTCCTGTGATTTGTTAACAGTTATTGAAAAGATTAGAGGCAGAAGAAACTGTCTCATGTCTTATTATTTTGACTGTGAAAGGCATGTTTGGTCAGACAGAAGGAGAGGTGCGAGAGATCTGAGGAAAGCACCGCGGCTGTGTGGGGCTCCCAGGCTGAACACGTATTTTTAGATAGGTTCTTCAGCTCTTGTCAACTTGTTGATTATTCACATCCAGTGCTTCTCCTTCATCAGTCTGAGGCATTTCGCTCACTTCCAGTCCTTTTCCCCCGTGCTCTAAGTTCATCTGTAGCACTGCAGAGATTCGTTTCAGTGTCACAGTGTCTTTGATCTTTTCTGTTATTGGTTATTCATGAGCCCTTGAGCCAATTCTCAGAGTTCTCACATACATACAGTCCTTTTTATACTATTTAAAGCTTTTAAATCTTCACTATGTAAACAAATGGTCAAAACACATACAACTATTTGCTTGGAAGGCTACACATTGTTTTAAAACTCTAATATACCGTATTTAGATTAAGAAGGTACTGTGTTTCAACATTATACATAGTAAAATTCTTTTTTTTGGTTAAAATTCTAATTTCAAAAGAATTAAATAAATAAAAGTATGGAAATGCAGGTAATTCTTACAGTCTTTGCTACCTGTCACCTGTCAGTACCAACATTTGTCAATTAACGGGCATGTTTGCTGCTTATCAATGGATGCTGGCACATTCACGGGTGGAAGGAATCATAGAAAAATCATGCTTAGCTGAAGTTTTAGAAAATTTAGCTGTAGGCTTCTTCAGCCCATTAGAGGAAAGGGAGTTGCCCCTGAACCTAGAGGGCTGCTTTCTAAGAACCTGGCCTGTTAAATAACCTGATTGCTCCCACCGCAATACCTCTCAGCAACAGGGTGTGTACGAAGCACTGACATCCATGTCTATGAATTTACAGTGAAATCTGGGTACAAAGTGTAGCTATAATAATTCATTTTTTAAAGATAGTCAAAATTTCGGAACAGCCTAGGTCTAACAACAGGGGTACTGATTAAAAGTATTGTGAAATATCATGAAAGTATTAAAAGTGATGCTACAAAAACATTTAATTTTATGAAACATGTTTATAATATGCTATTTTATGAAAATAGCAAATTATAGCACAATAAGTATAGGATGATTATAATTGTAAAAAAATACGGTAGTAGAGTAAGGGTGACTATAGTTAATGACAACATATTGTATATTTCAAAATAGCTAGAAGAGGGGACTTTAAATGTTTCTAACACATAGAAATGATAAAATACTCAAGGTGATGGTACTCTAAATATCCTGTCTTGATCATTTCATATTCTATGCATGTAACAAAATATCACATGTACCCCATAAATATATACAAATATTATGTATCAATAAAAAAGTAAATCTAAGTAAAAAAATATATGTATGTAAAGGGTATAGGACAAAAAAGACTACAAGGTTAAAATGTGAAATGTGTTTATTGGATAGTGAGATTACTAAGTGTTTTTATTTTTCCTTTGTGTTTTCCTTTATTTTTCAAATTTCCTGTAATAAATGAAGGCTACTATTGTAATTTAGAAAAACACATGCTTAAAAGTTCTCCAGTTTCTACTATGCCATTTTTCCGAGGATACTATAATCATCACACATTGTGGCATCTCCAATGAATCATCCACCTGCAATAATCAAAACCAGATATGATCTGTTTACGTAGACAGATACTTCCATCTTAAGTAACCCTGCACCCTGGCATCTGTATTCTGAGAGCAGTGCATGGGGTGTTGGGCTTCTCAAGCTGTCAGCCTGCCTGAAGCTGGGTTATATATAAGCCACCCCTTTCCCGATCACTGGTTGTATCAGGAGGAGTTTCAGGCTGGTCTCTTTTGTATAATTCTTTCCTTCCAGTTTCTGCAGCTGCCTGGTAAATGTGGATTACGGCAACCAGGAAAGGCAGGGAGTACTAGGAAGGATCCCTTATCCCTAAACACAACTCCCTGCTCCACTCTCAAAGCCATTAAAGGCCATCATTTCATACTCACTTTCTAGTTTCTTGAGTCTTGTAGATATTTCTATTAAAATCAGGTTCTTGACAGTAGCTTTTAGGACTTTCTCCTCAAAGCCTAGCATGATGATGACTTTCATTTACCACAGGCTCGCTATATGCCGAGCATGTTATACATGTTACCTCATTGAATCCTCACAGCAACCCAGAGAGGCAGATATCATCATCCCTATCTTACAGATTAGGATCTCAGTGAAGTAACTTGCCCAAGATCACAAAGGTGGGAAGTAGAAAGGGGGAAATGAAACCCAAGGATCTTATGGCTCTCAAGATTGTATGCTTTGAACCTTTCTTCCTCTTGCAAAGTATAAATTACTGGCCAATTATAAAGAGGCCATACCTTATCCCATAGATATAGATTTTCATAGATTTGTGGATTCATCTGGGTTTTGAATCATTTAACTTGTGGTTTCTATAAATTCAAAATGAAAACTATCTGAAATATTTTAGTAAAATCCACACATACCAAATATTCCACGCTACAGCTATATTCTGGGTCTATGGTAGTACAAAGCCCCCTTAAGAAGACATGATCACCTTATCCTTCTATCCAGGAAGACCCTTCCATCTTTCCTTAAGAGCATCCCTATCTATGCCCAGTTTTGTCAGTAACTGAAATTCTGAGTGTTGTCTTCTGCTCTGGGAACTCCTGCTCTTCCATAAAAGCTAAAGAACAACACTTCTGAACTTAGCAAAGGACTGATGGGTCTTGACTTTGGGGAAGGTAGGCTGGTTAAGATATAGATGAAACTTGAGATCCAAACTCAAATGGAAAATTGCCTCTTACAAATCTGCACTTCTTTCCTTAATTCTTGCCCAAATACTAGATGATAAGATATCTCAGAGAGAAAGACTACAGTACTTCACACATCTTCTCCGTAAACAGGCCAGACTGATCATTTCAGGCCATATGGTGTAATGAGAGGCAGGGTATATCTGAGTGGCAATACAACCTGCTGGTTAAGGGCATGGACTTGGGGCCTGATTGCCTCAGTGTAAGTTCTGGTTGAGCAATTTAGCTATATGACTTTGGACCAATGTACTTACCTCTCAGTTTCTTCATCTATAAAATGGGGGATACTAACTCCTACCTCATAGGACTGTCTAGGGACAGTTAGAAAAGTGTCTGACACATCAGCAGTGTTATTTAAGTGTCAGCTATCATCATCATCATCATCAGACTACAACAATACTAAGAGATCATAACAATACTGACAATCTAACTACTACCATCACAGGACCTACTATGTGCCAGGTACCGTGTAGGCCTTTTCTATGGATCACCTCATTCACTCTTCAGTCACCCTTGCATGTAAAGAGTAAAAATCCACTTAACAAACAAAGAAACTGTGACTTCCAGAGGCTGAATAGCTTGCCTGACGTCTTTAAGGAAGCAGTGCAAGCAAGCAGGATTCAAGCCCAGGGCTGCCCAGGCCTGCATTCTCTCTATTACATTATGAACCACAACACCTCAGTCACACCAAGTTCTTAATAAATGTCTTGATGATAATTGAGATTATGATAACCCAGACCTACTATACGTCAAACTATAGTCTCTATCAAACGCTTGTTTAATTTTTGGGCAGCTTACATGGGAGGAAAGAAAAAATAGCAGCCAAAAGACATTTCAAAAAGACAAGCTGTGAGGTCAATTTCTATGAGTATACTTTTCGCCAAAAAATGATTATATAAAATATAAAAGGCTCTTTCACACTGAACAGGACATAGTTCTTAAAGCAACATCCAACCTTTGCAAAGAAGTTTTAAAATGTCACAGCTGTGCATGAAGCCACATGCTTTCTACTTCACGGCAGAGGAGGACACAAAAGGAAGATTCTGGGAAGCAGTTATTCTGCAGCGACAAGAAAACCTGCTTGGGCTTTCCAATGATGTATTTACTGCAGTAATACCATGTCACCAAATGGTCTAGGAACAAAATACTGCCCTGGGCACTTTGGGAGGGTTCCAAGTTATAATACCCAGGCAGGATTTTTATGGGATTTTGTAAACCTCAGGCAAACATCTCAGTATATAAGTTTCAAAGAAAATCTGTAGAATCTGATGGGTGGTGGACACACATGCTCAGTGCAGCTTCCTTGATCCCTTTAACTCCTGACTGAAACATAAAAGATTTTAGCAAACAATTCCTAAACAGCTGAGAGCCAGCTGAGAGCTGAAATCCAATGGAGAGCAAATGCCTGTCAAAGTCTGAAGAGAGGGAAGCCATACTTTCACCTCTATATCACTCTGCATCTTCTTTCTGCGGACCCACGGGAGAAATTTCTTTCAGACCTTGGTATCAGGAAAAGCTGTACTTCCCCAGAGCAACTGGCTTGCTTTTATATCTTTACACAGCTTAACGTAAGTACTACAACTAACTGATACCATGTCCCTTTCTCCTTTGCCCATCAGGAAGCTCAGCACTCAAGTGCTTGCCCATGATGACCGGAGCATGCATTTCTGTCCCAGCTCCTCCCTGAGACTCATCTTGCCATTTAATCATTATTTTCCTTTTCCTTTCATGTAGTTTCTTTATTGCTTCATAAATCTTTGTATCCTATTATATGTATTCCAAATGCTTCTTGGATTGAGGTAGGATATAAATAAATTAACTTATTATTATTGCTGAGCATCAGAACAAGTTTGAGATCCACCCTGTGTGATGGAAAACGATAAAGTCAAAGTCTGAACATTTTCATGCTTATGTTTTCATGTCAACTATTTTCCACTCACCAACTTAAAGAGATGCGTTAATCTGAAAGAGTTTCTTATAGCCAGAAAAGGTTAAGTGTGAGCAAATAAGAGAAAAGACCAGGTTTGAATAGAAGATCCCTGGTGTTTGTGCCCTGAGAGGAGGTAACATTGCCAGCTACGCATTCTGGGCAAGTTATTTAATCTCGTCTGTGCATTTTCTCATCTATAATATGGGGATAACAGAACTTTCCTCAGAGGTTGCTGTGAGGATTAAATGAGACAATCCAGGACCCCCCTTAGCAAAGTGCTCAGTCCAGGACAGCTGCTATTACTGCTACTACAGGCTGAAACAGAATCCTGTGCGATGAGGTTTAGGGAACTCCCTAGCCTATGAGGCCCATAGGCTAACGCCCCAACATGGGAAGGTACAGTGTGGCAGGGAATGCTGGCATCAAAGCGGATGTCCATACGCTTTCTCATGTGTGTCTGAGGAGGGGTACAGGGTGGGAGAGGGTACATATCTATTTAAACAAGCTTGCTTTTAAGCTATAGACAGCACTTAAGATTAGAGACTTGTTCGGCAGTCAGGATTCCTACAGTTCCCTTGTCTCTCAGGTCCTACAAATATAGTCTAAAAATGACAAGTCAAGTCAGAATCCACTGAACACTGAACTATGACAGCACAGATATCAAAGGATATGTGATGCCACAATACCATCTATACATCCATCTACCAAACATTTTTGAGCATCAACAATGTACCAGGCACAGAGATGAATCATCAATGATCTCTGCCCTCGAGGCGGCTAGGGGAGGCAGCCAGACACACTTGAGCAGATAAATTATGGAAGAGCCCAATCAGTGTTCTTACCAAGGTACAAACAAGGCACTGTGGGAGCCCAGAAGAGGGGACAATTGACTTCACCTTCCACTTCCCTAAGGTGGAAACATCTGAACCTGGTCTGGAAGGACTCAGAGTCAGATGAAGAAGAGGGAAGAAGTGCATTCCTACAGAGGGAGCAAGCAGCACGTGCAAAGGCAAGGAGGCACAGAATAGCCCAAATGGACCATGGGAAACTCAGCATGGAAGAGGCCCATGTACGGGGGTGAAAGGGGAAAGCTGTGGCTGGAAAGCTTGGCCCGGACTGCTGGTCAAGATGTGGATTTTCTCTTATAACCAACAGATGCTAACAGAGCAGGGGAATGACGCAATCAGCTTTATATTTTGGTAAGATTCTTCCAGTGGTACTACTGACAATGGGCTGGTGGCAGGGAGACCCATTCGAGGCAGATTGTGCCAGGTCTTGTCTGATCTATGGCAGGGGCTGGCTGAATCCTGCGTTCCTCACTGAGCCAAAGCCATCACTGACACGCTGATGCTGTCTATATCAGAGCTCAGACCCAACATCAACTATTCTAAAATCTCTGCATGTACTGTCAGCTCCATCGCTTATAACTCTTCCTCTAGGGGCAACTACAATCATTTTCTGCTTGATCTTAATATAAGCACTGAACTATATTCAAGTGATAACTGCTGTAGCTTATGCCCCCTCTTAGGCTCAGATTGAATAATTTGGAATTTAAATAATAAAAAAGGAACAAGCTGACACTACAATAAGGTCACACTTTAGCCTCTTCTGAGCCAATACACAATTTGCTCTCAGTGACATAGCCGAATATAATCAAATTAAATACAATTCCTATCACAAAAGAAGAAAGACCAAGGCTGTTCCAATAAACCAATTTTCCTGCCTAGTTAAACTACAAAACCTTCAGGAAAGGTTTTGAAAGCATGACCCATCAGTTCTAATTTTTAAAACTTATCCTTTCAGTCAAGACTAGAAAAAGGCCCATTCCAACTTTTATCTCTGCTACAAAGTGCTGTTATCTTGGTTTGATGTCAGGAGCTCTATCTCTCTTTCTGCTGACAAGCAGAGACGAGAAAGATAAGATTGGAAACGAATCTCACTTCTCTGAGTAAATAAATAATCAATACTCATCTAAATGTAAATGAGAAGGTAGCCCCCTCTGATAACAGCACTCTTATCAGAGAGCCAATTTTCTTCAGACATTTGGCCTCAACCAAATCACCATCATTCAGCTCCAGCCTAATGGCAAAAAATCGTAACTAAATTGAACCGATCACCAGAGATCAACTAAGTTCGGCCCTGGCCACTTCAGGTTCAAATGTTTGGGAATGCAATTTTGCCACCATTAACTTTCAATAGCAATGAAGAACAGACTGGTCAAGGGGCCAGTCTGTGCAATAAACAAACCACAGCAAGGAGGCCAGAGAGAGGAAGAGGAGGAGTGAGCGGGTTTAAGTGTTTAAACAACACCGCTGCCATGATGGAAGCAAACCCCAAAACTGTGAAGGGAAGGTCACTTCTGTGCGGCAGACAAAAAGCATTCTTTCCTCTATCTAAGGCATTGTTGAAACTGAGAAGATGTTTAATTTGCCTAATAATGATGATGATTAAAGTTTATTGAAACAAATGTAAATAAGGAAAAAGATATTTAAAAGCTACTGTAGCTAAAAATAGCGTAAGGTTCAAATGATCAGTTTCCTTCAACTAATTTGTCTCAGACTTATATCTGAACCAGCAGTGCTGCAGTGATCTGATTTTACTGAAAGAAGATGCCGTCTACAAGACAAATCACTTTCAAACCACTGCACTGGGGTTTCCATTTCTTTGCTGCAAGACTCAATTCACTGCTGATGAGAATATTGGGGAAATTATGACCATTATTGATAGGACAGCAAAACCACTTTTACACAGAAGTCTTCAAGTCGACAGAAAGCTTGCACTAGACCATTAATGAAGGTGTCAGCTAGAATCAGAAATTAAAGAGAAAGACTGGGGAAAGGCCTAATTTTTACAGCATGTTGAGGACACCAGACACACAGAAGCAGCAGCCATTCATCCTCTTAAGAGTAATAGAGCTTAAATAAGGATGAGCAGAGGAGCGGGCTACTCTGCCGGTGATTAGGGAAAGAAAGTGCTTCTTTTTTGCCTGGTTTTTGGAGTTCTAAGAACATAGGCTCTCAATATTATCAGCACCAAATCTTTATCAGCCAAAGGAGGACATGTCTGGTGTGAGACAGAACTACTCAAAGTTTTACAATCTCTGCTAATGCTGTGAGTATCTAATTCTAGAATGTGGATGTGTGGTGGTTAGAGTGTGGGTTTCAGGATCAAAAATACTTGGATTAAAATCCTGGCTATTATGTGTGACATTGGGCAAGTTAGTTGATTTAAACCTTCATGGGGTAATTCCACAGATTATGTGTAACAATGCCCAGCACAAAATAAGCACTCCGTAAGTGTTGGTTATTATATTGCTACACAAATTTGACAAAATCATCAACTTGCCCTTTTTGAAAGCAAGTCAAACAATGCTTTGTTCCCAGGCTATAATAACAACAACAGCAGCTGACATTGAGGACTTTACTGGCCCTTAACAAAGTGCTTTACATGCATTTGCTTTCTGTTTCCTCAGAAAACTCTGTGAGGGCTGGTGCGGGCTGAGACCTCATGGTCTCTAGCCCGCTCCAGCCAAAAAAAACAAAAACCAAAAAATCTCTATGAGTTAGGCCCAATTACAATCCTCACTTTTACAGAGTAGGAGAATAAACCATGGAGTGGTTAAGGCATGTGACCATGGTGAAGTCAGGACAAGAATCTATGTGTCAATCCATGAGTGGACTATGAAAATTTGGTATATGTATACAATGGAATATTACTCAATTATAAGAAACCACAGTGATCTAGCACCTCTTACATTTTCCTGGATAGAGCTTGAGCCCATTATCCGAAGTGAGATACCACAAGATTGGAAGAATGGGCTCCACATGTACTCGCCATCAAATTGGCACTGACTGATCAGCACTATGGTGTTCACACGGTAGTAATACTCTCCAGGGATTAGGGGTTTGGGTGGGGGTTAAACTCACACTTAATGGATGCAGTGAGCATCATAGAGGGGAAGGGCATGCCTCTAATCCTCGCTTGTGTGAGGCAAAGACATAAAATGTAACCAAAATGTTTGTACCTTCATAATATCCTGAAATTAAAAAAAAAAAAAAAAGAATCCAGGTGTGTCTGATTCCAAAACCTGTGCTCTTAACCACTCTGCTATGCTGTATCCCATAAAGAATATTATAGGTTTTGATCTTTGTGTTAAAAAAAAGAATTGTAAGGTTGAGATGATTTATCAGTTCAGAAAGGAGTAAAGATGTTGGATGGGACACTAGGCAGCAGGGAAGAGAATGGGTAGTTCACCTTGAGGGGGTCAAAACTGAAAGTCCACCGGCCCCCACAGCAGGCACGTCACGTGAACACCAGCTGCTTGCCCTGATTTTTGTGGGATGGTGGTGGCGGTGGCGGTCCTTTTTCTAAGCTAAGTGATTTACAGAGTTACTGCCTCAATCCACAGTTCTGAAAGTGTGATTTCTTTAGGGTTTAACTATACCCATTTCTAGGCTTGTTACAACTTTTTTATTGCGATAGAAAACATTTACTGGAAATATGTTACTGCTATTACCAGGTCATAAAATAAAAAGAAAAATAGTTTATGTATTGCCATCATTTCCAATCATCAATCAGAAAGTGCCAAGAAGAGGAAAGGAAAGGGCGTACAGCCGAGATTTCCTTCTTTGTGTAAGAGAAAATGTAGGAGCATCATAATTCTTCAGAACAGATTTCTTCTTGAATATCCAGCCTCACGGGTGGGCTCCCAGGAGGAGCAGGGAGGCATTCTTTTGGCATATCCCCTCCTCTCCGCAGCCCCGCCTGAAGCCCTGTCAGTATTAAGGGCTCTTTCATCCTACCTTCTTTGGACCTTGCTTCTCGCAGTGCACTGAGCACCCTGAGTTAGAAGTATTTTTGTCTATTTGTCGTTCCCCCACTCCATTTTCAGGGTACTCTTTGAAGATGGGGGTGGGGGGCTTTTTAAAACAACTTAACTCTGTATTCCCAGGACTCCAGCACAGCAAAGGGTCTTTGTTGGTGCTTAATAATCTTTGTTAAATATAATGACTTCAACAAGGTAGAATTTAAAATTGAATAACTCGACAATCCACTTCTATAAATCTATCCTAAGAAATATTAGCCCAAGTATACAATGATGTATGTTCCAAGACGTTCACTAAGCACTGTTTTAATATAAAACTGCATACGACCTAAATGTTCACCAGTAGGAAACTATTAAATAAATTATGGTATATCTGTACACTGGAATGTTATATAGTTATAAAAACGAGCTAAGTTAATAAGACATGGGAAGATTTCTTTAATACATTATTAAATTTTAAAATATATAGAATATGTAGAGTATGCTACATGTTAATAAAGTAAAACTCCCACTATATATGTGCATTTATGTGTGTGTATTTGTGGAATATACACAATCTGGAAGGATATGAGCCAAACTGTTCTCATGGTTGCTCTGCTAACTCCAATAACCTCTGGGGTATAGGATGGGATAGTAGCAAAGAAAGGGACTTTTGCTTTTTACTTTACAGATTTCTATCATATTTGGGCTTTTGACAGTGGACAAATACTGGTATTATATTTGTCATTCAAAAATACAATTTTAAAAAAATGAGGTTGAACAATCTTAGAGATTATTTCAGCTAGACCAGACTAGGGACTGTGGCCTCTGGAGCCTCCTCTCACTGTATCTGGCTCCTCACACATCATGTGGGCTCAGTGGCTGCTGGAAAGAGACTTAAGCAGTTGGGGAGCCAGGAAAAAAATGAGACAGAACCTATTCAAGGATTCCTGAGGAACAGAGTCAAGCCACAGGGAGGACCACACAGGCTTCCAGAGCTGCATAGGGGGCTGATAGCAAAGGTGAAGTGGACTAACTGGAGCATCTGGGGCCAGACTGCTGGCACCCAAAGACTGTTTACGAAGGCAAGCCATGACTGCAGTCCAAAGGCCAGATCCTATCTGCTGCTGTATCGTCCCCATTGAATAACTATACCCTGTCTCCTCATGGATTCTACATGGTGCTGTGGAGAACAAAGGGATGACCCTATACTACATATATCCCTCTAGGGCAGTTCTGATGCTTCCACTGGGGCTTTGAGATAAGTGGTGATGTGTCAGGAGTCCAGCCCTATAGCCCTTCAGGGTAAAGGATTTGACTCGTGCCCTAAGCTTAATATCATGTATATATCTAGGGAATGCCCTGCAAACTCTGCTGATCCCAGCACATTTGAGACAGTATGTTATAATGTCTATAAGCCAGACTGCTTGGGTTTGAACTCCCAACTTACTAGCTGTGTTACTTAACTTTTCTGTGCCTAACTTTCCCATCTGTAAAAGAGGGAAAACAGGACCTATCTCTTAGAGTTGTTGCAAGGATTCAATGAGTTAATACAGGTAAAAAGTGTAAGCAGAAGGATGTCTGGCCCACATGCCTGGGTTACTTCTTCTGCTTTGTAAGCAGCAGAGAGAGAGGTCTCTAGTTTTCCAGCAGGGGTTGGAACCGCTGAAGGTCTGCTATACTGGTCTCATCTCTCTCTGCTCTAATGACATAGAAATCCAGAAATATCCTCCAAACCATGCCATTTCAACCCTCTGTGCCTTTGCTCATACCAGTCCCTCAGTCTGGAACAATCTTCCCTTTACTTCATTTGTCTAGTCCCTGTTTGCTCCTACTCAAGGAGTCAAAACTCTGCTTACATGCCACAGCCTCTGGACTTCTTTGTGCAATCCACACTAAAAAGATCTCTTGCACCACTAGGTATATGCAAGTGGAAGGTGGAGAGCACATTTTAGCATCCCTGCATTCCTAGGACAGCCTCAGCATGTAGGCGTATTTAGAGAATATGTGGTGATGAAAGAAGTCCTGCCTTCTTGGCTACCATCCTGACCACCTCCTCCTCCAAAGCAGACTTGGAGCTCCTTGTGACTTGAAATGCCTCCACTGTTTGGAGACTCCCATTAGTGCCCCAACTCTCTGCCTCAGTTTCCTGGGAATGGATAGAGCTAGTGTGGATCCAGCTGGCTCACCTGGACACTGGCTGGAGAATGGAAGGCCACCACTGTCAGGGGCCAGTCCCTCCTTCCCATCTGGTTCCTTCACCCAGGCCTACCTTCTCTAGCCACAGCAACCTATCCCAACATGTCTCCTACCAAAGTTATCTGAGCTACAACACAGGCCTAAGTGGAGCCCATTCAACCTCAGAACAAGAAGAGGTCAGGCATGTACAGCCAAAAGTTTCAAAACTTGGAGAAGGCTGGGAGCCACCGGGAGCCTCCTACAAACCATCATAGGCAGAGAGTGTGCTAGAAGGGGCAGACACATTGCCACCATGAGGAATGCTAATGGTCTACTTCCTGTCACTATCCAGCCAGTGAGAATGTACTTCTCCTTGGAGAAGGAAGACCTGATATTACTTGAAAAAAAATATTTTTTCCCTCCTTCAAATGCAGATATCACGTTAGGAAGAATGGAAACCTTTAACACTGTCCCTAAGCATCCAATTTTTCAATCCAATCTGTTTCTCTTAACTTGAGTCGCTGTGACATTACCAAATTTTACATACAGTTATCTGTTGCTTTGTAAAGAAATACAGATGGTTTTTGTGGAAATAAACAGTCATTTATTTTAAACAACTGTAAAATAGTTTATGGAAACCAGTGGGGTAATGCATTCAAATAAATGCCAAAACTGGTTGATGGGGAGCCAGGGTGCTAAATCACACTGCTGAGGAATTCAGCTGTGGGGAACAGATAGTAAATCCAGAGTGACAGAATTTCCCGTGATGGCAAAGGTTTCTGACATCCAGTCCAGTACTCAAAAATCACAGCAGTTCAAACCCATTTTCCTTAACACAGCCTTGACAGCCAGTTAAATTAGTGAATTTAGTCACAAGCACCTAAGGACAAAAACAAAAGAAACAAACAAAAAGGAGACTTCATTCGTCTGCAGCCTTTTCTGAGCTATATGAAAGCGATGACTCCAATCCAAGTCAATGGAAAGTGAGCTTAGGGCCAAACTGTTTTCAATCATCAGACTTTGTTATGATACACTGGAATCTGAAGACTTTCATTCAAATCTGCTTATGTCAGAGACTAGCTTGGATAAACCACATCCTCTCTGAACCTAAGTCTCCTTCTCTGTAAAATGAGGATAAAACAATAGTTGTATACTTGATAGGCTGCTGAGCAGATTCAGGGACGCACCATGAGTGGTAATATCTATTAAGAACTTGGTGCCAGTGGCCCTGGTGGAAGGGGCTCTAGCCCTGGGTGGGACAATAGCCTACAGAGCCTCTCAGGGGCTCCCACCAACTCTCCAGGGAAGCACCCCTGGCAATGAATGGCATGGGCCTGCCTTGGCAGGAACAGAAAGCACTCCAACCCCTAGCCCCCACTCCTCCGCCTTTTTTTTAAATCCAAGCCCCTTTTTTGCTTCTAATTTTATAGGGTAATCAACTATAAACTTATTATCCTTCTTTTCTCAAACTAGCTCTTTTTCCTTGTAACTGGGTTTCCAATGATGACACCATAATTCTTCCAATGAATTAACTCAGTTGCTCACCAAATATTTACCAAACTCCTACCACGTGCCACGCCCTGAACTAGGCACTGTAGATGTGAAAATAAATAAGACATTGATTCTGGCTTCTAAGGACTCGACATAGTGAACAAGGCACTTACAAAGTCTGGAATACTTCTTAGCTTTCCTCCTTGTTGACATTAAATCATCTCCTGAGGTCTGCAGACTACCCACTTAATAAGTCTCCTTTGCAAAGCTGCTCATCCAGGCCATGGTAATGGCCTCCAGCCATCCATTCTTCACCCTGTTGTCAGAGGGTGCTCTCCAGAGCCAAACTCTGAAGGTTATCACTTTTGTGCTTAAAATCCTTTTACAACTTCCCGTGGCCTACCAGCTCAGATGCAAACTTCTCACCCTGCTCTCAAGGCCTTCTATCCATCCTGATTTCTTGTCCATCTATGTCCCCTGTGATCCAGTCAAACTGGTCTCACTGTTCAGTGCACATCACAGTTTCCTACCTCCATGTCACTGCTGTGCCCTTCTCAGCTTCTCCAGTTTGTCCAGATTACTCCTTTATGATTATCCACTAAGTCTTTCCTGTTTTCTGACTCTATGCACCTACTTTTCTCCTTCTGACCCCTGTCTGCTTCCCCCGTCCCCAAATGACATCAGGCCCTACCAGATTCCCAGCTGGGACTCCTTCCTTTCCCCATATAGGGAAAGTCACACCACTTAACATTCCTCTCATCTCTAGGCTCTGCTCCAAGGCAAGAGAATTTCTACAATCGCAGGCCAACCAAAAACAAGGCTTCCTTTTTCAAAATATGGCCTTGGCCTTTGCATCTCATTCAGGTAACTGCTCTTGCCCCTGGCCCAACCCTGCCCTCAGGTCTGGTGCCCTGCTAGGTTCTCAGTGTGCCTCTCTGAAATCCTGCCCTGTCCTCTGATGCTGCCTGTCTGGATTTCCTTGTGCATAAATGACAATATTTAATCATTCTGAATTCAACTATATTTGCTTGGTAAACATGAGGGGCAAAATGAGGGGGAGATATGACCAACAGAACAGTTTGGAGAATTCCACTTGCCATGACTCTGAGTGACTCAATGATGCCCAAGGGTATGAGTGTGAGGCAGGAGTTTTATTCATCTTTGCAATTATGGAACTGGGTAAATGTCTGACGAATGACTAACTGAATTAATTGGGTGGATGGTGGACTCTCAGTTTTCCAGTCCCTTTTACAGTAGGAGCATGTAAGTTTGATTTTAGCATTTAAAGATATGTATTTTTAACTGTTTGAATGCTAGAGAAAAAAAGCTGTGTGCACTTAATGAGAAAAATTACAGTATGGTGGCCTCTGACAGGCATTTTTAAAGAGATTTTTTTTTTCCTAGAGGTAATTTTGACCATGGGACTTTTGCTCACCTGTTGTCTATGTGCCCTAACCCTGTGTAGGATGTGGCTGTCCCTGGATGCCGAGCATCATCTGCTTCTGGTCCCCTGCTGCTGACTGCCCATCTGCCCTGTTCCCTGTTACGGGGGCCAGACCTTTCAGAGATTGGCTCCACTTCTCAACAGGGCTCTTCTCTGCCTGTTCCATTTTCCTTCTAACAACCATGGTACCAGCTAGGGTTGTGTTTCCACCCAGGACACAAGCCTCAGCAGGCACTTTTCTTACTGCCAGTACCCTGTCCAGCTTTACAATAGCCATCTGGGCTCTTGCCTCGATACCTTCCACCAGATTGGTAGGACTGTGATGGCAGGATTCAAAACCCAGCTCTACCACCAGTCCTTAAGACCATGGGGAGACTCAAGTGATCTAAGCACTGTTTCCTTATCTCTAAATTGGGGATGATGATCATTTCTTACTCAGGTGGTTACTGTACAGATTAAATGAGCTAATAACACATGTAAAGCACTTAGTCGGGCACATAAGTGCTTAATAAATAGCAACTATTTATTGCTATATTAATACAATTTTGCATGTTTCTGCAAGTTCAACTCTCAAGGTATCAAACAGATAAGAAGCTGAATTACATATCCTGTTTTATTTTAGGCCAGTTGTGACTTGTAACCTAAGATGTTAAAATATGCTTTTCTTCGTGCTACAAACAAAACAAGAAGGTAAAAGCAATGGAGAAAATGGCAGAGGAGGGGTTGTGGCTGCCAGCCATTTTCCTTTCTCAGAGTTTTCTTTCTTGTTAGATCTATTATCTGGGAGCTGGGCTGCCCTGCTGGCTTTCCATTTGCCTTGCTAATAACAGTAAATCCAGCAGCTTCCACTGCAGTTCCTGTCTCCTTCAGCTGACTCCCAGGCCAATCAGCATTTCCTCTCTGCTAATGTCAGATGTTCCCTGGGAAGTCCTGCTGAAAAGAAAATTTATGACTAAAGTTTCTCCAGCTTTTAACCCTTCTGTATATCCAGCTCCAGATGCAGGGTGCTCCAGAGGAATGCTAGGTCATTCCTACATGTGCACTCCTATGTTCTCGCTCATGCTTTGCTGCTCTGACAAGGGGCCTTGGACCCCTGGAAAAGCTCAAATGAGCAGCTGGGCAGACAGATGCACACATTCTGGGCTGTACCTAATGTGGATTAAATTTGAGCTGGGTTCCTTAGCAGCTAGAGTCTTTGTTGAACTATGACTCAAAGCAGTCATATTCATGTAAAAATAAAGTGTTAGATCAGAAAATTGTGAGTTTGACTGGGTCTCATAACTGAAATTGAAAGGAGGGGATAGGACTAACATTTATCAAGTAATAAAATAATAGCAGCTAAGATTCACTGGGTGCTTGGTGCTTTGCATAGATTTCTACTTAATTTTCACAATAACGCTATGAAGAAGATATTATTATTATTTTCATTCATAAATGAGAAAAATAAAGTTCAAACAGGCTAAGAAACTCTGAAGAGACCAGAGAGCTAGAAAAAGTAACAGGAGCAAGAGTGGAACCAGGCTTCTAGGACGAAGCTCCATGGTTAGGACTACCAACCTACAGCCTGTGATCTAGTGTGACCTTATTTTACTGAAGAGGACATTAAAGCAAGGAGTTCAGAGAGGGAGAATGACCTGAGCAAGGTCACCCAGCAAGTACTGGAAGGGCCAGCTTTAAGCAGACAGAGAAAGCATGATGTTCTGACCCACAATAGCCACCTCCTGAAATAAATCCTAAGCACCAATTTAGGCTTTCGGCAGACAATGGGTGGCACTCCACAATCTCTTCAGCCAAAGAGAGAACAATGGTTGTCTGCAAAGGCTCAGGCTTGCTGGCAAAGGTGGCAGTGATGCAGCAGCCACTGCCAGGCCCTTACAGACCTTATGTTCTTGGCACAGAAGGGTCTTATCACAGGGTTTTCATTTTAAGTAAGTTCAGGTCTTTTGGGATGTCTACATTCTAGCTCAATGGACTTTTCTTAATGACCTCTTCTCCACCTTTCCACAGAGGTTTGATGATATATTTAACCAGATTAGTAGATCTAGTAAACTAATTTTTGTTCCAATTCAAAAAGAAAAAAGAATGTCAAAATGTACATGTGACAGCTGTTTGGGATTCTAATGTTATGGAAAAGCAGCTGTTTTCATTTGTATTTGAGATATTAGTCATTCTTAGAATGGGACAGAGAATTCAGCTAATAGCTTGTGCTTTAACCTATAGAAAATACAGGTCACAGAGACAAAATCAAAATAAAAGGGTATATTCACATAATATTTTGGTCTTAAGAAGTTCAGAAATGTTTATAATGAGAAGCAACTATTTAATAATGATGTTCTCATAGAAATCTGACATCCAACATGATGAAATGGATGGTAGCTTTTAGGAGAAAGGAAGTTTCCAAATAGAGAAAGTCCATGTAAGTAAGGGAAAGAGAAATCTTTCTAAGATCTAGCATTTGAAAGTAAGCTATTTTCTTTTTACAAATTAAAAATTTTTTTAAATTATCAAAGTAATACACATACAATTTTAAAAGTAAATAATGCTATAAGTCCTATGATGAAAAATAGTAATTTCTTGCCCCATTCATAGGCAATTGGTTTAAGTTTTTCTGGTGATTTCTTCTGGTACTTGCCTTTGTATTTTTTATTAGCATTCCTATTCGGCTATTTTTAAAAATTACTATCAATATCAGACAGTATCTATTAACTTCTACTATAGAGGATGAGGATACAGTATATGCTCTCTCCCTCTCTTTCACACACACATACCCCTTTGGAAAGTGAGTCTGCTCTACTTTTCTTTTTCTGTAATACAGCGCGTGCAGTAGCTTCCTCCCGCCAGGCACTCCTACCTGACTATCAGTGCTTAAAAGGGCTGTTTTTGGTATACTGGCACACTCCTCTGGTTCCCGGAGGACTCACGAGAGATCCATATCATTATGGGAACCTGGGTGGCAACACTACTTTCAACCGATCTGAATCGTTTTTCATTGTTAAGACATTTACATTTTCATTTGATGATTTAATTCTCTGAGGGAATTTGATCTCTGATAATCAACGTACAGTGAATTTGCTCCTAAACAGAAAGTGGTGGCCTAGCCTGGCAGGGAGCGAAGCAGCTATGGGCCCTGGACTGGTTTTCACTCCACAAAACGTGTTGGCCACCAACTCTGGGCCAGCTGCAGTGCTGGTAAACCACAAGGAACCCATGCCTTTCCACAGGAGCTTTCATTTTACTCAAATTAAACTCAACATCCCTCTCCCCAAGGAAAAGGAAGGCTCTCGTCCTTTTCTTTTGGCAAGATCAGTGTATTAGGAATTGACTGGGGACAGGCCCATAGCACCTCTGGCTGAAGGACACTGTTCTCTCTAGCAGCTTCCAAGGCTGAGGCAAGGCTTGTTTCTCTTAGTGGCCACTGTTGATCCAGATGGAGTCACTCACCACTCATGAATTTATCCAGGCTGTGCTGCCTCTCATTCTCCCTGCATCTGGGAGGGGTGTTGGCACCCCAATTAGAAGATACATGGAAACAAATGGAAAGACTCAGGTAATGTCTGATTTTAGGGGCAAGAGAGACTCCCTTCAGGAGGGGAACACTCACAGTCCTAGGGACTCAAGGAAGTCCTTTCTGTCAGAAAACGGATGGACTTACAAATAAAAGTTGGAAGTGAGAATCCCTGGCAAAAGTGTCTTGTTGGTTTACCTTTCATTGACCATCTCCCCCATTAGGATGTTAGCTCTCTGTGAACAGGCAGCTGTCTTCCTTATTCACTACCTGGAATGTAGTAGACACTGTATAAATATATATTGAATGATAAGTTTGGTTTCAGGTATGCTGTACCTGAGAGATCTGCATGACCCTCAGGGTTTTTTAGACTTAAATCACACTTTATCTTAATTCACATTGTTCTGCTACTAAATGTAGTGTGCATAAAAAAAAGGAAAGCTGAAGTTTTGCAATGATTTGATATTTCTGTGATTATGTGGTGACAGTTTCTGGAAAGATTGAGGAGTTCCAATAGACTACCTCGTATCTTTTGCAGCACTTGGGCTTTAATCACATCTCACTGACTTTCTGTTTGAAAAATTGGTTTGATGACACAGTAGAATCTACACACCTGGCTGACTGCCATACTGTGATTAGTAGCTAGGTAACCAGAGAGGTAGATGCTGCTATGTCCTCTCCCCAGACCTGCCTCACAGTGCTAATCCAATGCCATTTTCCTGATTTTAAGTTACCTTTGTCTCTGGACATTATTGTCATTGGAAGGGAGAAAAAGAAATACCCTCACTGACTCACTATTTTTCTTCTTCTTTTTTCTTAATGCACTTAAAGCTGTTGCAGATAGGCAGCATAAAGTACTGCTATTTGTAATTTACTCAAAAAGGAAAAACTCTTTATGCAAAGTTATTATTGCAGTTGTTAAAAACCGCTTTTTAAATTGCTCATGGGGGAAAAGGGCTCCAGTGTCAGGTGTCTGCCAGCAGTGGAATAGGAGGTGGTGTCTCAGCCCTGGCTGGTTTTTGGAGCCATCTTCTGTGGGGTAACTCTTCTAAAGCAGTGGTTTTTCACAGAAAGTAGCTAAAATCAGTACTGGAAGGAGTTTTCCAAGAGGAAGAGTTTTCCTACAGCTACCAGAAGGGTAAACACAAGAATGGCCTGCCTAAAGAAAGAGTGCCTCCTGCTTCCTCTGGGGGAGACTGAGACTCTTCATGGAGGCTGGAGAGATTTCAGAGGCATACGCAGCACTCCAAACCTCTCAGTCTGTAATTCTAGAATCATTATCTCAGAAATCATAGTGATATTTAAGTATATTTCCTCTTTTAAATGTTTTCTGAGAAGGAGCAACAGGCTCTGTGAGCTACTAAACTGTTAACACAAAGACTTTTTAAAATCACTTGTAAATACATTTGTTACTGGCAATTACAGTTTGTTCACTTTATCTCTAGAATCTTTGGCATAGGAAATCAAATTTGCTTATATAAGCTATATGATGAATGAACCTTGTGACCATTAATCCATCTCTACATTTATGGTATGGGTTTTCTTATTAGTAAAAAAAACTATTAGAGTTGACTCTCTGGATCTAGTTTTCTCCTTGTTCAAAGTTGAGGATGCTTTCAGTAGATTCAGATTCAAACATAATGCAAAGGCTCATTCTATCACAGGGCATAAGCTTTCTACAGGCTTAATTCACTGGAAAACAAAAGGTGAAGGCAAAGGCCAAGTCATTATGAGTAGGAAAGGAAGTGAACCAAATCCTAAAGAGAAAGCCAGGTTTTCTGGTGTGCCTGGTGTAAAGAGTGGCCGTAGGGATACCAGCAGCTGGCACCCACGGAGCACTTACTGTGAACTAAGTGTTTTATATGCATTCAGACAAAACAACAGCCTTCCAAGGTAGGTATTATTATCTCCATGTACAGAAAAGATAATTGAGGTAGGAAGGGTTGATGACTTGTCTAACTTTACAGCTTGTGAAAGGTACAGCTGGGCTGAGGACTGTGGCTGGGTGGGTTCCAAAGGCTCTGCCCTTTCCACTGAGTCTGGCTGCTGCCCCCAGCTGAAGCTGGTACATTTGGTCTGGGGAGAAAAGTGCAACAGCCTCCACTGAGCTGTGAGCCCTGTAACCTTATCCAGTGGGTAGAAGTACCACACAGTGGCTAGCAGTAACACCTTTGAACATTTATTTGGGTTTGAGTCCTTGCACCCCCACTTACTAGCTGTGTGACACTGGCATGTCCTGCATCCTCTCTGAGTTTTAGTTTTCTCACTTTTAAAATGGAAATAACAATCAATTCAAATACTTCTTTTAAAGATTAAAATATAATGAAAAAAATAGTGTTTGGCAGATTGCCTGGCCAATTCTGAGTACGAGTAAGTAGCAACAATTATTATATTGCAATTATATATGCAACTTAAAACCATAGCCCAATGGAAGAAGCTGTGACCTCAAACATGTTACTTAACATATGAGGTAATAAAAATATCCTACAAAAAGGAATAAAGATTAGTGTTTCCTGTGCCACAAGGATACATATTTGTAACTTCAGAAATTCATATTAATATCAGTAGAATCTAAACTATATATATATTTTTTTTTGAGACAGAGTCTCACTGTGTTGCCCGGGCTAGAGTGCCGTGGTGTCAGCCTAGCTCACAGCAACCTCAAACTCCTGGGCTCAAGCGATCCTTCGGCCTCAGCCGCCCGAGTAGCTGGGACTACAGGCATGCGCCACCATGCCCGGCTAGCTTTTTTTTTTTTTTTTTTTATATATTTTTAGTTGCCCAATTAATTTCTTTCTATTTTTAGTAGAGACGGGGTCTTGCTCTTGCTCAGGCTGGTCTCGAACTCCTCAGCTCAAACAATCCATCCGCCTCGGCCTCCCAGAGAGCTAGGATTACAGGCGTGAGCCACCGCGCCCGGCCTAA
>CAUYSK010045805.1:0-25400 GCA_963575035.1 Avahi laniger
GCCTGTAGTCCCAGCTACTCAGGAGGCTGAGGCAGGAGGATCGCTTGAGCCCAGGAGTTTGAGGTTGCTGTGAGCTAGGATGACGCCATGGCACTCTAGCCTGGGCAACACAGTGAGACTCTGTCTCAAAAAAAAAAAAAAGACTTATAAAGTAGATGAAAACAGAATACAATCAACCCTTGAACAACACTAGTTTGAACTGTGCGGGTCCACTTACATGTGAATTTTTTTTCTCAATAAAAGTTACACTGAGTGTACCTGCCTCTCCTGCCTCCTCTTTCACCTTCTCCATCTCTTTAGCCTCTGCCACCCTGGGACAGCAAGACCTAGCTTAGCCTACTCAATGTGCAGACGACAAGGATGATGACTTTTATGATGATCCATTTCCACTTAATGAACAGCAAATATATTTTCTCTTCCTTATGATTTTCTTAATAACATTTTCTTTTCTCTAATTTACTTTATTTCAAGACTATAGCATATAATACATATAACATACAAAATATGTGTTAATCAACTGTTGTGTTATTCATAAGGCTTCTGGTCAATGATAGGCTGTTAATAGTTAAGTTTTGGGGGAATCAAAAGTTGTATGAGAATATTCAACTGCATGGGGATTTGACACCCCTAACACCTGCATTGTTCAAGGGTCAAGTGTATTTATTGGTTCTCATAATAAAAACTTAAATTCCAAACACAGTCTTATCCTTAAAGTCAATTCTGGAAATTTCATTCCAACAATGATAACCACTGTGCAAATTTCAGTAGCTATCGTAAGTTTCAAATTTTTATGTGACAAATGGTAGTAATTTAGACAACTTCTGTATCGTTTAGAACAATAGCAAATTTACCAGCAAAGGTGGAAGTTTCACTCTCACCAGGGTAAGGTGTCCCTTCACTAATGGCCATGAGCCAGTTTTAGCAATATCCCTTCTCAAGAAGCATCGTAATGGAAAATGCACTACAGCTATATGATCTTGGAGCAACTTGAGGACACAGACTTTTGGTTACTTAATTTAAACCTCGTCTCTGATATCGTACTGTGCCTCCATTTTTATTTTCTATGCCCCTTACATTTAGTGTCTTTTTAGGGTCTTATAGGTTCTACCATGCCTTCTTCCCTGCATATTTTCCATGCCTTGGATTGTTTTTTGCTCTTTCACGGAAATGACTATTAGAGTAGCAAGACAACCTTGCAGGTGGATCAAGTGGATGGAAGAATCAGACACAACCCCGTCTCTTTCCCTCCTGCACTTGTGTACATTTGTGACTGAGCCCATCATTTAGAGACAGTTATGCACAAGCATCAAGGCAACCTCCTAGTCTTCCTTGTTGCTTTATCAATAAGGATGAGAGCAAAGGTTCTGGAGGCTGAAGTATGCCCGACTTAAAGGGTTGCTGTGGCACCTGGAGTATCATGCTCCTCTGTTTGCTTGCGTATGGCTGCCACAAACGAGGCGCAGTAAATGTAGATCAAAGATAAAGATGTATAGCTTTCAAAACAAAAGAAAGGAACTTGTGGCTACTGCTGACATACATCTAAGAATTAAACATGACATAGCCCTGATGGAGCATTCTCCATGATCTTAAAGACCTGGAAATATCCAAATTTTGTAAGAGTACAAAGCAACCACATTATCTGTGAAGACATGGGTACTACTGGCTAGCTACGTAGGCTCTAAACATTATGCACAATCTGCAGTCTTCAGAGATGCACCACATGTTCCAAAACAACTATGTTGGGAGGATTTAAGTTTAGATAGAAGGTGCGCCCATTTCATGAGTCACGGAGGGTGGAGTTGGGGAAGGATAAGTGCAGACTTGAACTCGGGATTTGGAAATTTTCTTCTCTAGGTTGTGGCATGAGTGGGCTAGCATCACAGGGCACCGGTTTCCAGCCAGTTTGACATTTCTCTGCTTCCTTTTTTTTTTTTCAGAATTCTTTACTTCAATCTATTTAATCCGAAATCTAATCTATGACATATCTCCTTTATATAGTTTTATCTGCACAAGCTTTGGCTACATTTGGGACAATATTATAAAGTTCTTTAGGGCTTAAATTTTTTTTTTTAGCAATTCATGTTCACTTTAGAAAGGAGATATTCATGATGTTTAATTCCCACAGAACATTGGATGATAAATGAGGCACAGAGAGGTTAAGGGTTTGCCTGATGTCACACAGCTATCTAGTAGGCAGTTATAAATCATTGCATGATCTTTCTTCTCTTATTCATTAGTTCCAACTGGTGGGCTGTATATTAAGCAATCATATTTCCCCTTTAAACACTCTTTATCCCAGAAGCCTTTATGATCCAGCAACACTCAACTACTTGTACCATGTATTTCTCATAAAAGCTATGCCTTTGTTTACACTTCTCCTTGTGCCCGGAAAGCCTCCCAGCCCCAGCCCAGCCCTGTACATCTCCACTTTCTACTCATTTCTACCTTTCAGGTAGCCTTGCTCAGTGTCCCCAAGATGGGTCGGGAACATCTCATCAATACCATATTGTATTATAACAACCAAGTTGCATCATAATACAACAAAGCTGCTACAATACAACAAACAGGTGACCTATATTTTACCCTTTGATGTATGCCAGCGGTGGCCATGAGTTCCTCTCTTCCTTTTTGAAAGCTATACATCTTTCTCTTTGATTCGTGTTTACCGCCACAAGGTCTTGGCAGCCATACACAAGCAAAAAGAAAGAGCATGATACTCCCAGTACCACAGCAACCATTAAATTTGGGCATACTAGATGTTTCCATAAAGTAGCCTATGTCTGCTGCAAATAAAAGTAGTTACCTTCCCATTAGGCTCTATCTAGACTTGGAGAGACTGGAACCATTGTGCCCACAAAACTGCCCAGTGTCTACAACAGCACCTGACAGGCTGTCGGTGCTCAGTGATTATTAACTGAGTGCCTATTCCCATAGGAAAGTGCTTGAGGGAGAGAAGGGTAGAATCGCTAACTCTTGACCTTCCCAGTGACAGGAGAATCAAGAGAAAGCTGAAACCCAGAAACTTCATTCTAAGGCATGTGCTCAAGAGAAATTTTTTTGTAAGATATCCACACAAAAACTTGTGCACAAATGTTTGTAGCAGCATTATTCGTAATGATCAACAGATGGAAACAACCCAGGTGTCCATCTGTGATGAATGGATAAAGGAAATAGGGCATATCATGCGATGGAATTGCATTTGGGCACAGAAAGGAATGAAGTACAGATGCATCTACAGCATGGATGAACCTTGCTCATAATGTCATGCTAAGTGAAGGAAGCAAGTCACAAAGACACACAATGTGTAATTCTATCCATATGAAATGTCCAGCACAGGGAAATCAACAGAGATAGAAAGTAAATTAAGTGGTTGCTTCCGGCTGGGGGGAGGGAGAGGCAGGGAGATTTCTTTTTGAGATGAGGAAATATTCTAAAATTGACCATGGTGATGACTATGCATATCTGTGAATATAGTAAAAACCATTGAATTGTACACTTGAAGTGACTGATTTGTATAGTATGTGAATTACTTCGAAACAGCTGTTAGAGAAAGAGAAAGAGGGAGAGAGAGAGAGAGGGAGGGAGAGAAGGAGGGAGCAGAGAAGGCTGCAGTGTGTCAGACTAAAGGCTGCCCGTCAGAATCCACCCAGCACCTTAACAAGAATCGTGTCGGGCATTTGCTGAAGATGTTCCAGCCTGAGCCCTCATTTCTCCCTCGCCCATTTCTAAGGCCTGGACCAGAGTTCACTTCAGACTCAGACTGTTTGTGTCAATTATCTCATTGTGATCTCTCCTCTTTTGTTGTGTATAATAACCAGCTGAACAAAATGAAAAGCTGTCCAAGCCAAGTCCACAGTTTCAATACCAAACTAGCATTTATTGAATGTCCATTATGTGCCAAGCACTTTGCAGATGTCACCTCTAAGCCCCATAACAACCCCAGGGAATATGTTGCATTATCCTCATTTTGCAGAGGAAGGCAGAGACCAAGCTTAGCTCGTGAGCACGGTGGTCACCACGCGGGACCTGGATAGACACAGACTTAACATGCATGTGTCTGATTCGCAGAATCTCTTCTTTATTCACAAATTATGACCCCAAAGTCTAGCATGGTAGACAGAAATGCGTAAAACCAATGCAAGAGAAGAAATCAAGAGAATTTGGAATGTCTCACAAAGACAAATAACCTGATTCAGTGTTCCAACACAGAATGGTGACATGAGAATCCTGTTTCAAAATCGTACCCACGGCTTGTACAATGACAAAGAGTTCTCCTGGTCTGGGAATACTGAAGGCGTCTGTTTGAAGATGGAGCTTTTAAATCTTGTTTCAGCTGAGCAAGCAACAGCATATTCCCGGGTCGGTTTCTTCTGAAAAAGACTTACACTTTGGTTCCTTAATTCTAGTTGTCCATCCTATTCCACCAACACTTGGTGTCATCTAAGAAGTGATATCTACTTCCTTGTGTTAAAATATTGGACTGCTTATTTCCTGCTCCGTGAGCACTGGTACATAGATATCAGAGGCATCATGCAAGTTTATTCTCCAATCTACATCCTGTTATTTTTCTGCAAGAATGTCTGAGGGCGCTATTTTCTCTGTTACTTCTCTCTTTGTCTCACCCTTTCCTTCATCTTCCTTGGTGCCCTTTTATCTAGACATTGTCCTCCACCGACGTTGACAATTTAATTTCAAGTCATTTTGGTAGTAGATTGGCCAATTTCTCATTATGTGATCTTCCACAAAATGCAAGCTCCTTCTTGCTCATAATATTCTGGAACCCTAATTTCAGGCCCAGTAAATCTGATCCAGTTTTGCTACCACTTACACACTAAGTGGTTGTTCACTTTCCCGTCTTCCTTTCTCCTCCAAAGTCAGTAACCTCAACTCTCAGAAAACAGAAGATCACTTCCACACAAATGAGAGTAAGCATGCCGACTAGATTATTAAAAGCCTGGCATGAGAACACACAGAAAAGAGAAACAGGAACCTCTGGAAGCTGACGCCGGCACAGATTCACCAGGAAATGCATGCCAGAACAACCTCTATTAGATAAATGTAGCTGAGGTGGCATTTTTGGACGTTAGCAGAACATATGACTAAGATTCTCGTGATACTTTTCTGGACAAGCTATATTGGGTTAAATAAGAACATAATTATATACAATCATCACTGGCTGATTTAAGATTGAATGAGTTATAGTATGTTTGTATTCTGAATGGAATGTTTCATAGAAATCATCCAACATGTACGGCCTCATCACCACATCACCGCCACCTACCTGCACTACCCACCACATATGTGGCTACCGCGCACTTGAAATGTGTCTGCTCTGAAATGAGCTCTGCTTTAATTGTAAAATGCACACCAAACTTGGAAGACTAAGCATCAAAGAAAGGGTGTCGAATATCTCGATAACTTTCATGCTGATTACATGTGGAAATAATATTTCACATATGCTGGGTAACAGAATATATTATTAAATTAAGTTTATTTGTTTCTTTTCTTTTCAATGAGGTTATTTAAAAGTTTCAAATTATCTACGGGGTTTGTATTACATTTCTGTTGACGGCGCTGATTTAGACCAGCACGACCAATCTCAGTGTCCCCTTTGCCTGGTTTGTAGTCGTCACCCAAGAAGCCCTAGATTCCCAGCTCTTCCCTCATCACCCATCAGCCTTGAACACTTCCCAATCAGATCCCATCTCCTATCTCTCCACAATTCCTGAATCCCTGTCTTTGCCCCCGACGGAATTCAGTAACACAGTTCCTCTACCCCTCACCTCTTCCTTGCACGCTCCCTTTACATTCTTGTTCTAACTCAGTGGTTCTCAAATACGTATCTGTGTTAGAATCACCTTGGGAGCTCTGAATAGATCAACATTCAGGCCCATTTTCAGAATGTTCAATCAGAACCTGTGGGGATAGGCTTCTGACTTTTTTTTTTAACAGCTCATTCAGGTGATTCCAACGTGCAGCCAGGATTGAGAACCACCCACTGCACCAGCCCCAGCTCTCTACCCACACCAACACTGCATCCTTGCTAGCGAACACTGCTGGAGAAAAGCACACAACATCCTCACTGGTCTCGCAAAACTGGAGACCATGAACCTGAAGTGGATGTTTAAAATTATCCAGCATTTTCCCCTTGTCTGCTCACCATCTCTATCTCTTAGAGAAATATTCTGCACCTTTTCCTCAAAGCTCCAACTCCTCCATCCACACTCGCAGCCTATGACCTTGTTTCCTTAAGGGAGAAAATAGAAGAAATCAGGAAAGACCTTCCACCTCCACATCTGGCCACCTGTCTGCACATGTGTTCATATATATGTCTGCCTTCTCCCATTTCTGAGCTCAGGCCTGTCCAATGGAACTTTCTGTGACGATCAGAATATTCTCTGTTGGTGCTGTCTAGTACTGTAGTCATTAGCCACATGTGGCTATTAAACACTTGAAATATGGCTAGTGCAACTGAGGAGTTGAACGTTAAATTATCTCCCTTTTTAATTAAACTTAAATAGCCACATGTGGCTAATGTACAAGACAACATAGCTGTAGAAGTTGGTCCTATCTGAGACCAACTCCTCCATTTGTAATCTGTGTGTCCTTCCCTCTTATACTCTAGGACATTTTTCCAACAGTTGTCCCCTCTCCTGCTTTGTCAATTTTCTCTTGTTACAGAATCATTCTCCTCTGCATACAAATATACTGCAATATCTCCTATTTAAAAATAACCCTCTCTTGGTATTTCCCCCTTAGCCGCCATACAACTTTTTTGCCCCTTTTACAGCAAAAGTCCTCCAAAAGAACATTTTTACAAGTGCTGACTCAAATTCCTCTTCCCCACTCTGTCTTGAATCCACTCCATTCATACCTCTATTCCTGCCACTCCCCAAACTGGCTCTTGTCAGTGTCACCAGTGACCTCTCTATCACTAAATCCAGTGGAGTCCTTATTTTATTTGAGGTACAGTATCTGCAGCATTTACCCCAGTAATCATTCTCTCTTCATGAAATACATTGTTGATTTGGCTTCTTGGAAACCACCCTCTCATTCTCTTCCTACTTCACTTGCTGCTCCTTTGCTTGCTTTGCTAGTTCCTGCTCGTCTTAACAACCTCAAAATTTCCAAGTACACCATGCAATCCCAAGTGCTCTCTTTTTGTCCTCATTACATGCTAAGTTACCTCACTCAGTACACTCTCTGTCTTTACCCTGACCACTCCTCTGAATTCTGAATTCGTACATCCGACAGCCTAGTCAGCATTTCAAACTCCAAGATGAGTAGGCATCTTAATCTTAATGTGTCCAAACCAAATTCTTGGTCTTCTCCATTAAAACCTGCTGCTCCTGCAGTCCTTCCCATCGTGGAGAGGGTTAACTTCATTCTTCCAGTTGCTATGGCCAAAAGCCTTGGGTCATCCTTCAGTCCTTTCTTTCTCCCACATCACACTTCTAATTCATCAGAAAATCCTTTTGGCTCTATCTCCAAAATATATTCCAAAGCCTCCCTCTTCTCACCATCTCCCACCCTCTTAGAAGTTTCCACAATAGCCTCCTCCTGGTTTTCCCTCCTATGTCCTTGCCTCCCTGCAGACTACTTTCAATATGGAAGCTGGCGCGATCTCTTTAAATTATAAGCCAAATCACGACCTTAGTCTCCTCAAACCCCTCGCTGGCTCCCATTCTGCTCAAAGTACTTAAAATGGCTTTCAAGCTACTACACTACTGGGCCCTTTTCACCTCTGTGTTAGTTTGCTACAGCCACCATAACAAAGTACCACAAAGTAGGGGGATTAAACAATAGAAATATGTTTTCCCACTATTTGGGAGGCAAGACGTCTGAGATTCAGGTGTCAGCAGGGTTGTTTCTTTTGGGTCCTCTCTCCATGGCTTGCAGATGGCCATCATCTCCCTGTGACTTCACGTGGTCTTCAGTCTGTGCCTGACCGTGTCCTAATTTCCTCTTCCTTTGAGGACACCAGTCATATTGAATTAGGGCCCATCCTAATGACCTCGTTTTAACTTCATTAGCTCTTGAAAGACCCAATCTCCAAACACAGTCACATTCTAAGGTACTGGGGGTTACAGCATCAGTGTGTGAATTTTGGGGTGACACAATGCAGCCCATACAACCTCCCTGACCTCACCTCCTACCACTACCCCCTCATTCCCTCCGCTGGAGCCTCCAGGGCCATATCACTGTTCTCAAGCATGTCAGACTTATTCCCGCCTCAGGAGCTACCCTCTGTGACCAAACCTCTGTCCCCAAACAGTTGGAAGTCCTGCTCCCTCATCTCCTTTACATGTTTGTTTGAAGGTCCCTTCATAGGTGAGGCCTTTCCTGATCACTGTGAGCCTAACAGCAAGCCTCCTAACCACACACAAAATCTCTGTCAAATTCCTAGGTGCTTATTAAAATATTTGTTGAATGAGTGGATAAATAGAACATAGTCATTTGCAGATGGGAGTACATCAAAAGTTCAGCACCACTAGGGGTCTGACAACTATATCCTTCTTTAAGGCACACTTTAGAAAAATCAGATGTTTAGCTTTGAGAAAAGAAGAGAGGCCTTAGGGGACATTGGATAACCATTTTGACTCTTCTGAGGAAGTGTCCTGTGGATGAAAGCAGAGACTGTCTTTGCATTTGGCATCACTCCATGGGCAGCATGGGAACCCAAGGATAGAAGTGAAGGGAAGGTAAATTTTAGCTCAGTGTAACAACACAAAAATTCTAGTGCAATATTTTGTTTCCTGAAGCTGGCTCCCAATACTAGAAAATAAGGATGCAGAAGCCAGATGATTGTCTCAAGAAATTTGCAGGAGAGACATCTGCTTTTGTGGGATAATCGAACAGGTGATTTTCGAGTTGGTTTCCAACTCTGAGATTCTAGAAAGATAACCCAACTTTAGATAAGAAAAAAATGTCACCACTTTGTACAGTATGGCTGGACTTAGTGCCCCACTGTTTTCATGACTCAGGTCTGGTGAGATTGCCAGATCCGGGAAGCGCCACAAGATGAAATGAGATGAGGAAGTCAGGGGAACTAGGGCCAAGCTTTGCCAATAAATATTCCTATGACCGTGTACAAGCTACTCCTCTCCTCTGGGTCTCTTGTAAGTCCCCATCAAATTAAAGTCTTGGCCTTAATGACCACTCCATCCCCTTTAGTTCCAAACATTGTAATTCTAGATTATTTTTGACTCACAGGAACTGGAAGAGAGTTGTTAAAGAATGGGTTCAGATAGCTACAGAGTGTGTATGGGGTGGAAAAGGAGGTGCATTGGCACGTTCAGATTGAAAGAGAATCATGTTGAATCACAGGCTTCCTTATCAGAAGAGTGCAGAAATGAGAGGAAAAAGTTCGCTGGGCCAGTTGTCCAAAATGTTCTCTTCAAGTATCTGAAAAGTTAGAGAGCTCCGAGCTTGAAAAATCAGGATGAAACTGCTACTTATTCAGAGACACATTACTGCAACTGCCTCTCACTCTCAAGGGACCAGTAAAGCTCTAAGTTGTGCTGTGCTTTGGTTCATGGAGACTAAATCTTACACCAAATGATTATCACTGAAGACTAATTCCAAAAACAAGCAGTTCTATGAGGGAACACACATCACAGTGTTTGAGCTTCTTTGTTTTGATAAAATATCTTTCGTAGATGTTTCCTAGATGTTGAATTAATAAGACTAATAAGACAGCATTAAAGAATTGAGTTACTTCAGCTTGGTTCCTAATATATTTGTCTGCCTTTTCCTAGGCTTTTGAGGTTGTTTAGAGATTTTGGTGGAAAAGCATCAATCTTGGTAGAATTAGATTTAAAAAAAAAAAAATTCCCAGTAGCTCCCAAGTAAATTGAGGCAGAAATGGTACAATTGACTTTGAGAAAATTTATGACCTGTTTTCTTTTATGTAGGTCAAAAAATAGTATAAATTTGGTATTTTCCAGGATTTAAGCCAGGGTAGATGCTAGAGCTCTAGGATTATGTGAAGACCAAGATTTGTGTTTTCACTATTTTTCCTGTTTATTCCCATCTCATTTTACTCTTCCTTTGAGAACAGAAATGGGGCTGTTAGTCATTGTCTCACACCAGGCTCACAAACTCACCAGAACAAGGTGATTATCTGGACCCTTGGCTCTGTGAGATTTCAATAACAAAATCTGTTTTCACTGATAATAGGGAAACAGAAATGACAACATTCCTTTTTACATTTGGCTTCCTAAACCTTTTCCTTATTTTTCTTTTTGGTATAACAGTGAGGCTGGCAGGTCTGCTTGACACCATTAGTGCTTAATGAATTTTTCAATAAGAACTAACAGAGAAAAACTATGGAAATTCTGATTTACATTTTGACCCAGGGAGTGCTCTATCTCCTCATGCCCTTGCTCTCCATGTATACTTTATGAGACATTTCAGCAAAGGCATCTCTCAAAATTAATCCAGTCGTTGTCTCCTTCAATTCTCCTCCCTGGAACTCTTCACCCGTCTTCACAGGGGTCCTGGCCATTTCTTGAGTGTTGGATGATTAAAGGCAATGCAGTGTACTCAGGTGTTATCCTGAGGCTTATCTTTGTAAACCTAGCAAGACTTCTTCCTTTTCACATATGAAAATTTAAAGAGCAGTAGTCTAAAATGTGAATTGAATTCTGTCCCATTTCTCCCCACAACTGGGAAGAAGCTGGTCATATACTTGCACATTTGTATAATAAATATTCAAAGACTCTAAGCCGGTATCTCCCATACAACACACATTTTAACTCCTACTTTAAACTTGCAAAATGCTTTTTAATGGCATCTTATGCCCTACTTTAAAATGTCTGTCAGCCTACTATTTCTACTTTTTTCCTCTATTCATTTATTTTCAAGGGCATTCGTGGAAACATCTTTCAGTGGAAAGAATCCACCTGCTTTGACAAAAATGTACACTCTAAAACTTCATTTCTACAAGGGCCTAAAAAATTCCAAGAGTCCAGTTAGAAAGCTTCCAAAGCAGAGTTCCCTAAAGCTTGTGTAACACTAGTCTCAGAAGTTGATGCAGTAAATAAAAACAGAAAACAGGGAGAGGGTGGGATGCTACATTGGAGAGCTACCCTCTTTAAAATTCAAAATGCACATTAGCATCTTAAAGAGTTGTAGACATTCAAAAGTAAAGATATTTGTTTAATTTTATTTAACCCCTTATTTCTCAAAGTTATTTGATTAGAGAATTTTTTAGGTATGCATGCAACACCTAGTAACATATTGCCAAGCCAGTGTTCCAGACACACAGTTTGGAAATTATGCTAGAAAATAGCATAATTTCTTTATTTCTCAAAAATTATTATCTTAATGCATCTATATATTGGAAAATAACCTTGATATGGAAATGGAACTCAGTTCTTTCTCACGTGGTTTTTACAGGGTGCCATGGTTAATTTTTTGCATCAAGTTGACTGGGTTAAAGATTGCCTAGTTAGCTAGTAAAACATTTCTGGGTTTTTGAGGGTTAATGAGGGTAGGTATCATTCAAGCCATTGAGAGTGGGAAATGAACAGAAAGGGGGAGGAAGAGCAAATCTGCTGTCTCTTCTGGAGCTGAGACATCCATCACTCCTGCCCTTAGACTTCAGAGCTCTAGGTTCTTAAGTCTTCAATACCAGCAGCTGCCCGGTTCTCAAGCCTTCGGCCTCAGACTCTGCATTATACCAGTTTTCCTGGTTTTCCAGCTTGCATATGGCAGATTTTGGCATTTCTTGGCTTCCATAATCTTGTGAGCTAATGCCCATGAGATGTGCCCTCATGTACCCGTATATATCCTATTGGCTCTGTTTTCCTGGAGAATCCTAATACATAGGGGTAGTTATAGTTCATCTTCCAAATACTAACTAAATCTCCAAGTCACTACTGGCTTCTTACAAGTAAACACAAAACACACCTGCTTGTTTGTAATATCATGTTGTTAATGTCATCTAAATAGTTTTCAGCACCTCTGTTGGGGATAAATCATCAATTATGATGGAGGTTGGAGATGGTTACATCTCCAACCTCCATCTGTCATCTTCTCTTCAAACTTTATTCATCATATTCAAGTTACTTCCAATGTACTTCTGATCCCTACATACAAATTAAAAATTGAATTTATTATTTCCCTTATTTAAAAAAAAAGTTTACAAATCACTTTCTCCTTTACAATTTAGCATCATAATTAAAGGTGTCCAGGTGAGAAAGAATCAGGTGCAAATTCTATTCTCCCTCCTCTCCCCCTTACTCTCTCACATCCTTATATGTGACATGCGTGTTAGCCCAACGTAACTCATGAGTATTCGGTGAGATCCTGCCCGGAAGTCCTCAGTTTGACGCGCAGTAATCCTCTGGCATCCTTATTTGTAATAAGGTATCCTTCTGTGATTTTTTTTTTTTTACAACCTTTCCTCAGATCCCATCTGTGGTCACACCTGGAACCTCTGGCACATTCTTCTTCCTATTCTTCCCAATCCCAACTTTTTCATCCTCCAAATCTTCCTGTACCTTTCCCACTGACAAACTTTTCTCTAGAAATGATGCAACATGTCTGATTGCGGTTCGGAGACCTGCAGTGACCAGGTACCCACTGCTGCCTTTCCTTCTGACCTAAATTCCTCAGCTCCCCTAACACTAAGACCTCTTCCGTAGCTAACGTCCACGTACCATCTCCAACATGAACACTCTTGATGTATTACATGGGTAATACATTAGAACATCCCCCTTTTTCTTCTTTCTTTATGGTTCCTATCAAATCCTCTGCAAGATAAATCTCCTCTCCTCCCTCATTCACCCTTCCCAATGCTACAGGTTAGTGACTCCAATTTTCTTCTGATTAATTCACACATATATGCACAAATGCAATGCTTTACACCAACTTGTACCTACTAATGTACTTTTTCGCTATGCCTTTTTAAAATTTTAATTATTTTTATTTTTATTTTTTTAAAGATTAAGTCCGTTATGTTGCCCAGGCTGGACTTGAACACCTGGGCTCAAGCGATCCTCCTACCTCAGCCTCCAGAGTAGCTGGGACTACAGGTGTATGCCACCATGCCCAGCTCTGCATTTTTTTTTCCCCCAGATAGTTTTCTCACAGAAACTGAAGCTCTTTAAGGGGACACAATACATCAGGGTTTTTTTTTTTTTTTTTTAATCCCACCCACAGTAGAAGTATAAAAAATTGTGATGGATCCACCAATGCTAAAAGCACTTTTATTTCTAAAATTGTATTTACTTTAACCAGAATAAATTACACATGAGACAGAAAATGTTAATTAAGGGATATATTAAAGTTGGGTGTTTGCTCAGGGACAAATGACTATGGTGCTTTTGTTTAATTGCTGGTTGGTTTGTTTGTTTTGTCATTCAGATATGTCCTGAATGCTCAAGGCTTCTCTGTCTGTAACCTTCCCATTCATTTTAGGTTTGTGTTAACACATCCTTGGCTATAGCTTTCACTTAGATTTTGAAAGTTGAGTTACTCATCAAAGTCTCCAGGTGTGCTGTCTCCTTAAAGAGAACATGAAAGACAATCCCCAGGTATGGTTTGTCTAGTGATAAAGAGATCTAGTTACCTTGGAGCATAATATCCCCTCGGCATCAATGTCCAGTCACCAGTGTTGAGTGTTGGCAATGGCCCCAGGCCATAGCAATTCCTGGCTAGAGCTGTGGCTTCCTGCAGCTGCTCTGGGGAGTGACTGTCCTTGACCACGTGATGTGGTCCTTCATTATGCAGGTCTAGCTCCATTATCTCAGCACCTCTGGCAAGCAGCCTTTCCAAGCACCATGCCATCTGCAAACAGGATGCATAGCTTTCCCGGACCTGGTACACACCCTGGGGAGTGGTGAGGGTTTTGCCTAATTCTCAGCATACTAGCTAGAGCTCCATTCCTTCCTCTCCTGCTCGAGAGAGCATAGTGGGATACAAGGTGAAAGTAGCCCATGTAATAGTAACTTTGAGTCTGCTCTCATTTATATTAAAATAAAAAGGGTAAGTCACTTACAAATTTGGAACTTTTATTAGCAAAACATTACTTAGAGACCCACATAAATAACACTGGGTTAAGAGCCACTGTGCTAACTGGCAGCCCCTGGCAAAAGCCGATGTAAGGTCAAAACCAGGACTGTGCTGGTCACTTGAGTGACAGTTATCATGAATTGCTGTTCTCTGGAGAAGAGAGAACTGATCTCCAGGGTAAAGGAGGCACCATGCTAGGTGTTTTCTCAATTTATCGCTACACCACCTGACGAGGGGAACATTTTTCAGAAACTGAGGCTCTGGTAGGTTCCGTAACTAATAGGCAGTGGTCAGGTATTCTCAATGCCCGAGTTCTTTTCCACCACAGCATATAGCTGCACTATTATCCAAAGTTCTCTAAGGAAGAGAACTGATATAGTGCCCACATGGCTCCATTAAACCTTCCTGGTACTTGATTGATTTTCCTACTTCTTACTTCTGGGATTGGTATGTACTATTTTTTTTTTATCTTCTCTTGTTCTTCCTTTTCATTCCATAAAATATAGGAATATTCTTTTACATTAGTCCTTGCAGCAACCTTGGAATTACTGTCATTCCTCAGACAAGTTATATAAGCCAGCTGCCAATAGTGGTCCCTGGATAAACATTTAATTTTGTTGTTCCATAGAGTTACTACTGAAATACCTAAGCCCATTTGTAAAATATCATCTAGTTGGTCTGAAGGCTATCTCTAAAGCAGTTTTGTGTAGCAATTGCTACGTTGTATAGCAATTAGAGAAGGACTAATTTTAAGAGTATTGTATTGTTTGAAAATATACGAACATTTCATAGAGGCACCAGTGAAGACCCAGAAATATAGTAGCAATTTCAAAAAAAGGGCAAGTAAAATGTCACATCCTCTGTCTACATGCAGGCCTGTTTATATATGTAGTTAAACGTGGGTATATTAATTGCTAATTATTAATGTAAGCATTTCTTTAGGTCTACTCATTGAAAAGAAAGAAAAAAATCTTACTCTGTAAAGAACTGCCTATCATTGGAAGAAGGCATTTTATTATTAAAAACTTCAGTGCTATTTACATCTTAGACTTCTGTAGATACTGAAGGCTGTAGTCAAGATAAAGAAATTGTTATTTATTTATTAATATTTTTGAGACAAGATGCCACTGTTGCCCAGGCTAGAGTGCAGTGGCGTCATCATGGCCCACGGCAACCTCAAAAATTCATGGGCTTAAACGATCCTGCTGCCTCAGCTTTCCATGCAGCTGGTACTACAGATGTGCACCACATTTATTTTTATTTTTATTTTTTGTAGAGACAGGATCTCACTATGTTGCTCAGGCTGGTCTCGAATTCCTGGCCTCAAGCAGTCCTCCCATCTTAGCCTCCCAAAGTGCTTGGATTACAGGCATGAGCTACCATGCCTGGTGTGGATAAAGGAATTAATAATGTCCTTATATCTTAGAGAAGGTAGAAAGAGATGAGAGATGATCAACTTGGATCTACTTCTGGTCTTCAAAGAGGAATCTTCACAAGGTTCTGAAACGAAAGACAGTTAAGAAGTGTGTGAAACTCACATACATCAATGTGCCTGCCATCACAGATAATACCCAGCAATATAGCATTTTCATTGAAAATATGGTAATTACCAACACTATCATAAGTCTGGAGTGGCCAAGTAATCCAAATATTCAACCAGAAAGCAGCTAAAGAAATTGCCCTGGTGACCTACAGCACATACAGATTTCTAATAAAAAGTGGAAAGAATCCACTTCCAGGGAAGGATATGAGTGAGGGTCACTTAAAACATGGGAATAATCTTAGGGTTTCTGTTACGGACTGCATTGGGTTCGCTCAAAATTCATTATGTTAACACTGTTACCCCAGTACCTCAGAATGTGACTGAATTTGGATAGGACCTTTAAAAGGATAAAATGAGGCCATTATGGTGGGCCCTAATTTAATTGGACAGGTATCCTCACAAGAAGAGGACATTGGGACACACAGAGAGAGACACCAGGGTGTGTGCACAGAGGAAAGAGCCTGTGAGGACGCAGCAACAGGGCAGCCGAGGGGACACGCCTTGGGGGAATCCAACCCTGCTTTCACCTTGATCTTAGACTTTTCTGGAATTGTAAGAAAATAAGTTTCTGTTGTGTAAGCCACCCAGTCCATGATATTTTGTTACGGCAGTTCTAGCAAACTAATACAGATTTTAAATTTCAATGAATGTCAGTGTTTATTTAAGTTTTGATACAAGTTTCTAAGGAAAAGTGTAAAAGGCCGTTTCGTTTATTTTCAGAGTGTGATGAGCACGGGAGGCGTAAGCCAGCCGGGATCTTGAGGCAATGCTGACGCGTGACAGAGAGAAAGCAGAGCTCTTCAACCCCTATTTTTTTCTGTTGAGTTGAATGATCTTCAAACTGAAAAGGGCAGAAGAACGACTGATCACTTGCAGTAAAGGTCGACAATTAGGGACAGGATTACAGAACAAGTCCTAGCTGTTCTAAATGACGGCCTGGTATGTCCCCCACTCCCAAATTCATAAACTGAAGTCCTAACCCACCAGTACCTCAGAATGTGACTGAGACAGTGTCAAAGAGGTAATCAAGATTAAATGAGGTCATCAGGGTGGATCCTAATCCAATATGACCAATGTTCTTACAGGAAGAGGAGAGGGAGACCACGTGAGGACACAGAGAAGATGGACATCTGCAAGCCAAGGAATGACGCCTCAGAAGAAGCCAAGCCTGCTGACACCTTGATCTCAGACTTCTAGCCTCCCAAAACGTGAGGAAATAAATTTTCAATGTTTAATCCACCTAGTCTGTGGTATTTTGTTATGGCAGCCACAGGAGACTAATACAGGGCTCATCTTCTGGCTCAGACTTACAGCTGCTTTTGGTGATATTTACGGGGCACAGATAACAGCCTAAACACAAGATGACAGTAATGTGGCTCAATAGCACCATGCATAAAGTAGAACTGGTAGATTTGGTAGTGAGTGTAACTAAGCTGAGTCCACAGCGGGATGCAGTTATTAAATTAAAAAAGTCAAATGCACATCAGACTGCAGACTGAGATAGGCAACACTGCAATGTTGCTACACTGCAATGGTCAGCACACTCTTGGAGTATGGTAAAAAGACACAGACAAACCAGAACACATCTAGAGGAGAATGGCCAAGGGTGTGGAAGGAACTGAAACCATGCCATTTACACAACTGTTGAAGGAAATGCCTTTACCTTGTGAAGAGAAGACTCTGGAGGCAGAAGCAGGAAGAAAACGGCTGGGAAATATACAGCGATCTGCAGTGTGGAAAAGAATTGCTCTCCTCGGTCGCTGGGTATCCGACAAGGGTATCTGAGTGGGAGTTTAAAGCCAAAGGATGTGGGCTTTAATGGGGGTAAGAATTTTCCAGTAACCAGAACAGCCCAAAGATGGAGTGCACTGTCTAAAGAGCTAGTGAACATCTCACAAATGGAGGCATTTAAGCCTAGAACGAGGATTTACTGTAGGATTCCAGCAGACAGGTGGTTTGTTCCTTCCCCAACTTTGTAGGCTTCTAACTAGGGATGTTCTTGTGTTTCCTGCTCAGGGGATCTGGAAGATACCCTAGGGCAGGAAATGGCATTAAATGCAGAACAGAGGCAGTGGCTGAGAAGTAAAAAGCCATCAGGATCTCTGAGTAGTGACGGAACAGGAGCTCTTGGAGGAAATGTCCATCATTCTGACACAACTGGCAGCTAATCTTCTTTCCCCAGGAACATCTTGACCAGGGAACGTTGAGTGTCATGAATTTCAACAGTGGAAAGAGAAATTGCTAAATCTAAGACCTTTTATTTTTATAGATAATGATCTCATCTCTATATTTTTGAATTTCAGGCTCAATAAACGTCTCTTACTCTTGGAAAAAAAACAAAAAACAAAAAAACTGCCTCCTCCTTCCCAGGACTGGTTTCATGGGCATACAGCCTACGCAGTCTCATAGGCCCTGTGCTGGTTTAATGTTCTGCCATTGCCATCTTACAATTCTTAATTTTGGAACAAAGGGTCTCATATTTTCATTTTGCACTGGACCCTGCAAATTTTGTAGCTGGTCTTGCTCTCTCTCCATCTTTGAGTCGCCCTCCTCTTCGCATTCAGTGCCTTCTTTTTTGCTTTCTTTGCTCATACAAACCTGGGACAAATAGGGAATCACGGTGGTGGATAAATGTGTTTGTGAAGCCCTATGGAGCGGAAGGTTGCCAACTGGGTTTTCCTTTCCCCTTAGGTTTTTCCCTGCAGTCCCAACTTCCTGTCACTTGCTTGCTGTCAGACTTGGGAGAAGAAGTTCCTTAGCTTCAACTTCCTGTCTTATCAGTGGGAATAAAAATAGTAGTGGCCTCTTTGGCTTTTGTAGGAAGTTAAATGACATAAAGCATGTAAACAACTATTGCATGCTAACAAATATTTGTCACTGTTTGTTGAGGACAAAGGACATTCAGGGGAAAAAATAATCCAAAGGGCAGGACAGAATGTCTAGAGCAGGGAAAGAGAGGCGACAACATTTAGGGGATCTGGTAGAGAGATGCTGATTTCTCAGGAAGGAAGTCGGCATCGCCCTGGCTGAGTCATCACTCCACAGCCTGGGCATCCTTGGCCGGCGCAATGAGCAGGGGAGAGAACAGGCAGGCTGCACTGCAGCCTTGGGAAGGGTCAGAGCCCTCCTACCAGCCCCATGTGGGCCACGGCTGGCGACGGATGCTACTTCGGGTCAAGAGCAGTGCATAGATCTGGGCCGTTCTAGATCATTCTAGACTAACTGGACACAGGGCACTGAACAGTTTCGGTTTAATCTAGGAGAACGTGCCTTCGCAGAAGGCTCATGTCTGTAATTTAGGACAGACGCAATGAAGGACAAGGACAGAGTCTGAGATCAGAAATTCTTAGTGACGGGGGTCGAATAAGAATCATCCCTCAAGATCTCTTCCCTCCTTTTACTTCATCCCCATCTCAGATGGATGTTATACCCCTGTCTGACCAAAAAAAATTCCCTCTGACTGCCCTTTCTCTAAAAAGTGAAAACAAAACAAAATATGTAAAAAAAAAAAAAGAACCAACCAAAACCACCCCAAACCAAAAGCCTTACTTTCAAAAACAAGTAAATGGGTCGCCCGCTTCTTTCCCAGGGCCCGCTCCTTTTTCCTTTGCTTCGTTCTAAAGATAGAAATTCCAGGTTGCTCGTGGCTGCTTCTGACGGAAAGCAATGAGGCTTTTGCTCTCTCAACAAGCAGAGAAACAATTTTCCTTTAAGCCTCGCTCGCTCCCATTCTCTTCCAGAACCGCCTGCCCCCCTCTCCAAACCGAGACAAAAACCGAACTGCGGATAAAAACGCACCCCAGCAGCAGCCCTTTATATGACATCCCCGAGAGGCCTGCGGGGTCGGGTAATTCAAGCTCACGGGGACGAGCTGCGAGCGCTCCCGACTTTTCCAGAGCCCAAACGTCCTCCGACTCACCTTTCCCTGATCCTGCACCGTCCCTCTCCCAGCCCCAGACTCCTCCTCGTGCTGTTCCCGCAGCCCAGGTGGGCCGCCGGCCGGGGGGCGCGAGGGCGCTGCACCTGTGGGCGCGGGGCGAGCGGGCCCCTCCCGGCGCGCGCGGGCGCAGCTCCCCGGCGGCTCCGCTAGGGGTCTCTCTCGGGTGCCGAGCGGGGTGGGCCGGATCAGCTGACTCGCCGGGCTCCGAGCCCCGCCGCCGCGCTCCAGCTCCGTCAGTTTCCTCGGCAGCGGTAGGCGAGAGCACCGGGAGCAGCGCGAGCGCGGGGCCCCCGGAGACGGCGGCAGCGGCGGTGGAGCGGGCAGAGCAAGGGCGCGGCGGATTCCACTCGCACGGCAGCGCACTCGGTGCCCCGCGCAGGGTCGCGATGCTGCCGGGTTTGGCACTGCTCCTGCTGGCCGCCTGGACGGCTCGGGCGCTGGAGGTGGGTGCCGTGTCTCGGAAGGCGGGGGAAGGCGGGCATGGTGGGGACCCGATCCCCCCAAGTCTTTAATCCAGAGAAGCCGGGGGCTGTGAAGGGGACCCTTCGCCCCTCCGCCCCCGCTTGCGGGCGCCCAGCCCTGCCCCGGGGACGCGCGCCCCGGCCCGCGAAGAGAGAGCGGGTGAGGCGCTGGGCTCCTCGGGTCCGCGCCAGCCCGGGGCGCGAAGGGGAGAGGGCGACCGAGAGCTCAGACCCTGGCTCAGTCCCTGCCTCGGGAGCTGGGGCCAAGAGACATCCAGAAGGGGAAATGGGGAGGGAGCACGTGGGGAAAACCGAAAACACAGCGTCCCTAACCCAAGTCCCTGGCTCTTAAATCGCCCTTTCTTTTCTCTCGGGCCCTGGGGAGGAGGAGTCCGGACAGCACGGGAAGCTGGGGCCCCCTCGCTTCTCTTTTCCTTCTCACCCCCATCCCCCTTCTTTACCCGAACCTCCTCTCCCTTCCCCTTCGCGGCTGCTGGCAGCGGCCGCCTGGGTGCGACCCCAGCCGGCGCCGGGGTCGCCTACCGCCTTCTGCAGGCAAACTTTGTGCAATTCTGCGTCTCCCTTTTGTGTAAGTTGCAAGAGATGGGAGGGGTCGGAGACCCAGAGCCACCCTGCACCTTTCCCAAGCCTGGATGTCTCGGGCGTTCTCTGGCACCTTCACTTTCTTCCAGAGAGGGAGAAGGTCCCCCGGAACAAAAGCCGCGACACCCCGCCCTCGCCGGCCCGGGGCGCGGTGGATGAGCCGCGGTAGAGTCTGCGCCGCCTAGGCTCCCGCCCGACTCCCTTCCCGGCTCTGCGCGTCTGTCCCGGAGGGGGCTGGGACCCTGCTGGGGCCTCTGGTGGAGCCTCGGGGCTCCTCTGCTTCCCACCCCCGGATCACCTCCGAGGCTTGTTAATTCTGAGCTGGGCTGTAAAGTCCTTGGGGGAAAATATGCGGAGAGTGGGGTGTGCGTCTGCAAAGGGCAGTGGCGGGTGCAGGGAAGGCACGGGCTCTCCCCTCCTGCGCATCCAAAGAGGCGTTTGTCTGATTAAGGCGCGGCCTCCTCCCTGGCAGCTCTGGGGACTCTGCTTTAGTCCCCCTGGGGGCGCAGGATGCAGGGGAGGGTCCTCAGGGTCTTTTTCGGGGGGAGTGCGGATAAAAGGATTGAATTGAGTGAAGATTAAGACGGAGAAGATGGCGCCTCTGCAGTGCAGCAAAGAAAAGCTCTGTGGAGGCTGCAGCCTGGTGAAATCCACCCACCACTAGGTGTATAGCAAGTCTTCCCCATTCATCCAACTCTGGAACATTCAGCTAACGCCTGTGTGCAATGACTATTTCTCTTTTTTATGTAAAGATGCTTAGAAGTTGTTTGCGTGACAGTTGGGGCAGAGGAGGTTGTATTTCGCATCGATTGGGTTCCCGTTTGGTATCTTAACCGCATGCAACCTTCCCTCCCCATTTCCCCCCCTCCTTTTCCCCCTGCCTCCTAGTAATTTTCCAAAAAAGCAATTTCTGTAATTCTACTGAGGTTGTACAGACAATCACACCATTACAGTTTTTTAGTGCCTAATTTGCAAGGTCATTGAACTTTTTCCCTTCTGATTTTTACTCACAAGTGGCTCAGGAATCACCTTAGGGCTAGTTAAGACAGGTTGTTTAAAAAGTCCAAGAATTTGGATTCCCTTGTTTTTTAAAAAATGCACTTAATTAAGGGAATTCTGATTTCTCCGATAATTATTTCATATTTTTTGAATGGTCTCAGTACAAATTAAAAATACAAATTAAGTAATTAAAGACATATCATAATCTTTATTTTGGAAGCTTTTGTCAAAACTTAAATATTTAAGTTTCTTTGAGCAATATTTCTGTATAAAAAGAGGCAGCATGTAGGCAGATAGGATTTGGACTTATTTTTTGGCCTCTTTAATTGCATTTCTTTGCTCTTTCTGCCATCTTTTTGGACATTTTCACTAGCTGTTGTCACCTCCTTTAAAGGGTGGAGGTGAGAATCACATTAGTCCATTTTGCAAAATGTTGGTAGAAGGGTAGGTAATTCACTCTAATGAGGTTTGAGGGGGATTTTATCCAGCTCTGTCTGTGTCCACTGAAAAGATGTAATTATGTGTTGACTGTCTTATAGGGTTTAGGAAATTGGTCTGCTGCAGGTGGCTGTAAAAAAGAAATGAATAAGGCCAATAATAATGGGGCCTTGGCTTGCAAGGAAGCATCCTTATGGCTGTGTTGATGATTGTGCCTGGTGTAGTGACAGAGGTATGAGTTTAACAACTCTGACATTTATTTATTCATTTATTTAAACTTGCTTCCTCTTAATTTTATTTTCCTGTATTGAGGGCTTAATCTAATGACAATCATCTTGCCTTGGTGATGCTAATTCACAGATTTGCATCTGTGACTTCTGCTAGTGACTAGTACTGCCATAACACTCGGGACGGTGAAGCTCAGACTTGATGGTGATCTATTCACTGATTCACTGTTTCTTGCCAATCAGTGGGAAACCGTAACAGGCAGGCTGCAAAAGCTTCTTTCTTGTCATGGTAACCAGCAGAGGTTCCCGAATGGCACTTGCGGGGCCATTAGTACTGCAGAGAAGTTACTAGATGGAATAATAATTCCTGGTCCTGACTGAGGAAAGGAAAAGGAACATGCAAGATCACAAGGTTAAATTAGGAATGACAACCTAAAAAAATTAAAAAGCGGATAATGTGATCAATTGAATTGTGTATTAGTTTGCAGGAAAAGGGAGAGGTTATCTGTATGGTTAAGGCTTTCTCCTGTTGCTAGAAGATCTCTATGTTACTATTAATGGTGCTAGAGACTTCTGTACAATTACTTGTATGCGTGTTGTCAATCAGTCTAGAAATAAGCATAGCTATTATTTTGCCTTTCATGTGGCCACTAAACTATCACTTAAGTAGATTAAATTCAACGGAAATGTATATTCTGTTTCTGCAAATTTTATTACCTTAAGAGATTTACAAAGCATCTTTCATTAATACATTTCTTTTAAAATGTCTACCTTATTATATCAATTGCAAATGTAAAGATAAACCTATACAAATGTACTTTAAATGTAAAGCTTCCAGAATGTAAGATTTAGTTTGACTGCATACCTCAGTACATCCTCTTTCTCCTCCCCTGACTCCCAGGAAGTTTAAAGGGTAAATAAAACGTGCACATGATTATAAAAGAAAGTAGAATGTGCTATGTACCAAAAGGAGCAAACAGATTAGGTGGTATATACTGAGTAACAATGTTAGAGTAAACTTCCTGTATTTAAAAAGCAAAGGAACAATGGGATGACATAATTCTGGAGCATTTCCTAATAGTAAATTTCCAGCCAGGTTTGTATCCTAGGTCTGGGGGTGGAGGCAAAGTCTTTGCATGTACAGTATTTGTTTACATGCCTCTCTCCACCTCTCTCCTCCCAGGTGTGTGTGCATGCTCCATGCCCACATAGTGTTACACAGACACACACACACACTCTCTCTCACACACACACACAGGCACACACACTCTCTCTCTCTCTCTCTCTCTCTCTCTCAAGGGCCCACCCAAGTGTATGGACAGGGACTTTGTCTTCACCTTTCTATTCCTGGTGCCTGGTTTAGAGCCAGGCGAAGGTGAGGTTTTTAAATAATGAAAGAGTAAGCAAGTGTGGGATTTGATTAATCTCTCCATGTATTCATTAGGGAAATTTTTATCGATCTCTTTTTGGGCCAAGCCCTGTCCCTCATCCCTGAAGACATCGTGGTGAACGCAACAGTCTTTTCCTTCGTGAAGCTTCCAGTTTTGTGGGGAAGACAGACAATAAACAAATCATTATAAATACGAGCTTATGAACTGTGGCAGATGCTAGTGCAGGGTGCTCTCTGGAGAGGAGTAGGGAATTAGAAATAAGGAGTGAAGGGATCTGAGAGCTCTGATGCAGTATCTTCAGTAGCATCTGGATGGAGGGGAGTATATGATGAAAAAAATGATTTGCTGGGCAGCAAGGAGAAGGGTGGGAAAAATCAAATTTTTTTGTTTATTTTTGTTTTCGGCTTGTGGTTTTCTACCTCGCTATGCTTGATTATGAAATCTTTTCCTTTCTTTTCCTTTTTTTTTTTTTTAAGTTTATAGATCTTAGTTGGCTTTGTTTGATTCTACATTTGGGCAACAGTTATTCCATAAAATAGAATAAGTTTTCCAGTGAGTCGAGCAGAGGAGTTTGGCTTTATAGATAGAAAAGGATTGAAGAAAGCAGAAAAAAAGTTTTTTTTCCTTTTCATGCTGGGATCCCAGCTACACATATATGAAGTGGGGGTTGATGCTAAATGCCATCTTCTGCATACCCTTGGGAATGATGTCACCCTGTGAGTCTCACTGCCAGTATGCAGATACACCCCCAGGTGGGTGGGGGAAGACGGAAGGTGGCAGGCTGGGCAAGCTAAGGGGAAGGAATGAGCTCGCCCCTGAACGAGTAGCAAGTTTAAGCAATAAAATGTATATTTCTTATTTTTTTGTTATAAAAAGAACAGCAGACAGTACCCAAACCCTCAGACTGATTTTGCAAATGAAAACTTCAGTGAAGAGGAATGTGTTATGTAACTATTTCTTCAGTTTAATGTAGATAGCTTAAGAAATAACCATTTCTTTAAGGACACTAGTATTTTTCTTGCAAAAAAAGGTCTGATAAATTTTCCTTCAGATTGATCATAGTTGATAGGTACACTTTACTAGTACCTCCTTAGAAGTAGAAATCCACCAAAAACTGGATTAGAATGATTATTCTAGGAATAAAGTCATTTATTCAAAGAAAAAAGTCTGGACATGTTTATTAGTTAACAGTTTTATGAGAAAAATGATGCTTACTACAGTAGCTAGTTCAGGGAAGGCTACAGAAGACTCAGGTTCACATGTATTAAATCTTAGCTGCAATAGGGAGCTAAGAGGCCATTTTATTTACATTTATTTTGTGTGGCTACATTTTGAAGAAACATGCAATACAGATTTAGCTTGCATGTTTCTAGGGATATAATTTAGGAAAGAAGATAGTTGAAATGGGGAAGATGAAAGATTTTCAGAACCCTAGCTCTATGGAAAGAACTGGAATTGTTCTTGCATTTATAATGTTGATTTCCATGCCAGGCATGATGTTAGACCAGTAACACTGAGTCATTCTCAGTTGTGTCAAGAAGGCAGCATTGCAAACTAATCAAAAAGTAGACCAGGGCCAGAGGTTCATGGACATAAATCCTGGCTCTGTCCTTTTTGAGCTATTGACTATGGGCAAACTTCTGTGCCTCAGTTTTTTCTTTGTAAAATGAAATATAGTCTTTCTAGTTATTGAGGATTGAATTAATATATACGTAAAATCTTGAAACAGTATATGAATTAATATATGTGTACCCTAATGACACAGTATAGGCACCATGT
>CAUYSK010045806.1:0-56452 GCA_963575035.1 Avahi laniger
TCCTTTCTTATACAGCATCATTTGCTCTTTTGGGTAGATGCCCAATAATGGGATTGCTGGTTCGAATGGTACTTCTACTTGTATCTCTTTAAGATATCTCCATATTGCTTTCCACAGAGGTTGCACTAGTTTGCAATCCCACCAACAGTGCATGAGTGTTCCTATCTCTCCACATCCACGCCAACATTTACTGTTTTGGGGCTTTTTGATAAAGGCCAGTCTCACTGGAGATAAGTGATATCCCAAGAATGGAAAGACAAGCACCACATGTACTCACCATCAAATTGGTATTAACTGATCAACACATAAGTGCACATATAAGAATAACATCTATTGGATGTTGGGCAGGGGGAAGGGGGAGGAGGGAGGAGGGGACGGGTATATGCATACACAAAGAGTGCAATGCGCACCACCCGAAGGATGGACATATTTGAAACTCGGACTTGGGCGGGGGGCAAGGGCAACATACGTAACCTAAACATCTGTACCCCCATAATACACTGAAATAAAAAAAAAAAGATATTTCCTAGATTTGATATCATCCCTGAGAAGGCAGAACTACTTAAAAATGTATTAAAGGCAACATGAGGAAATGAGAAGCCAATTGGAAACTTCACACAAATCCAAGAGCTACATGAGAAAGCAAAATCAACCATCAGCAACTACTTAGCTCTGCAATGAATGGTAGTTGGCAGAGGCAATAACAAACAAAACATGATTCACTTTCTGCTTTTATACTCAAACTATAGATAAAACACAGGAGACAGTTATGGCCTCCGAAAGGAAAGGAAATATTATCGACCTTGACAATTTAAAAGGCAAGTGATATTTCCTATAGTCATTATAAAAAGAAATATAATGATATAATGGTGAGCATTTATTTAAAGTTACAAAACTAATTGAAAGAAAAACACAAAGTAGGCAAAGACTCATACTGGCGGGGGTGGTAGGGGAGAGCTGGGATGATATAAGAGAATTAAATCTCATGTCAGAATAGGAAGTCTATAGATGCCACTTAAAATTAATGAATCAAGAAATACAGTGGAATAGAAAAGTATTTAAAGGGTGATGCTAATCATCAGAACTATGATTTTTAGAAATATTTTTAAAAGTTAGTGTTACCCCAATATGAAAAACTAGAGCTTAGGGAGTTTGTTTTTTATTTTCATCTCTCTACTTGATTTTTCAAACCATGTGAATGAATCCATTTGGTCAAAAATTAAAAAGAACATAAAAGCACTTCCCAAGAATTGGAGTTAAGAGAACTGACACCTTTTTGTGTCCACTGTAATGACATCTCAGAGTAGACTTTACAGGCCTATCTGGGAGTTAGGTAATGACTAGGCCACAGCTGACTCTGAGACAAGTTTTCTCTAAGATTTTATAAGCTCCAAACCCCACAATATCATTTCAAGTTGTCCTCACATTCTTTCACTGATACAAAAATTAGGTAACTATTCACATTTGTATGCAGGGGTGGGAGTGGGTGATGTAGAAGAAATGTACTAGAAATAAGAGCTTGTTGCTGAAAAATTTTGCAGCAGTTGAGAAGTCTTTGACTTCTTGTTCTGTGGCTTTGTCTCATACTTTGATATTCCCAAAAGGCCATGGCCAGCATCTTCAGTGTCCTGGGGGAAACTTCAAAAACCCTAGATTTATTGTAAATTAGCTATTGCAAGCATCATTCAAAGTCATCCTGCCTACAGTTAGAGCAACCTGAAGAGGAAGGGTGTTTTACTGAACACTTAGCCTGTGTAATTATCATCAAACTTGTAACATAAAAGGTGATAATAGCCTTCTGTTTTGTAGACAAAAGTGAGGACAAATAATTAATCCAAGGTTAGGAATCAAACCCAAGCTTCCCTAACACCAAAGCTCGTGTACTTTCTGGTAACCTGCTCTACTTCTTACAAAGTTCCTTCATGACCAAACCAAACAAACAGGGCAACAGGGCTGGGTTTTGGGGGTTGAGTTCTCTGGCATGGAGGCTTTCAAGCATAAGCCCCCAGACCATCTTTTCCAGAATGTTTTAGAAGAGAATCATGTACAAGTGGGTTGGAATTGGGCTCTGAGACCTCTCCCAACAGTTTGCTTGTATGTATCTTATGATAACTGAGAGCCATGTACAAAGAAAAATTCCTGGGATCATCTAGCTAGAATGTGAAGTGACAAGCTCTAAGTCACAAGCCTACTTGGTGAAAAAAACTCAACTGGAGCCCAGGTTTTGGAGGTCTCAGCCTTGAGCCCTTGTATTAGCTCATGGTGACTTTCAGAGCAGATGAGCCTCTCCTGGGCACATTGGTGCTGATGGTTCTCCTATTGTATGGACAGGGACACACACATATTCCAAGGAAGCGTAGCACAGGATCAAAACTGTCAACTCAGGAGATCTCAGAATTTATTTCTCTCTCTTTTTTAGTGCCTTCCTTCATAAAATATTCCCCTCTTTACACATACATAATAGGAAGCCGAATAGCAGCCATCTCCCAGATGACAGCCAGAGGAGACACTTGCAATTTGGCACTAGCTTTGATGGAGATATTCTACGATTTATGGTTTTGGCAAATGGAAGCTAAGGTAAAATGAATATATTACAGCTTTTGGGAACACAGATTTTTCAGTAAGTTTCCTCCTCTGGCAGTTAGTTTGTCTTTGACAAATTATTCTCAAAGTAATGGAGATGAATAGAAATAACTTTACCCAGAATGGCCCCCCTTTTTTGATATATACTCCTTTTAATGTCTTGGTTTCTAGGGCCTAGAATCTTTAGAATTTGGTAACAGAAACCTCTTCAAGACTCTTTTTATTTTTATTTTTACATACGAAGTCTTTTTTCTTCAAGTCAAAATCTTTGTTCTAATGATCTTTATATGCAAGGAAACACCTGCTTGCATGGGGGTGAGAGTGAGAGTATTAATATACTCCCCATTTTTTTAGTAAAGTGAAGTACAGTAGCTCAATATCTTAACTAATTGTCAGAGTTAGAGTCATGTATAAGATTAGAGTCCCCAAAATTCTGGCTCATACATGGTTATCTGAGACGACTGTTTTTTTGTATTTTCCAAACTAGACAAAGTCATCGAGTTGTCATATCAGTAGACAATTAAATATCGAAGGTCAGCACTTCCCTGCTCTCTGGAAGCCAGGCCTCGATTTGCCATAATGCATCAGGGAGGAGTGAATCACCTGGATCCGGGCAGGTGCATACAGCCTGTGCTAGTCTCCCCTTGAAGCTTTCAACGGGAGTGAGAAGTTTACCTAAGAAGATTCCTACCGGCTTTTTTCACTTTTTAATGACGTCCCTACGTCTTCACCAACTTTCTCTTCTCCAAGTTACTTCCAGCATAACAGGCATTTCTGTCTGGTGGTTTCCAGGCTGGAAAACGGCACATGTATAACTCTCGCACTTGATTGCTGAGCTGATACCACTGAGCTGATACTCTGACCAGCTGTTTTACATCGACCTTCCTCTGTTTCCTGGCATTTCCACCACCTGCGGGCTGCCCTTATATTCTCTGATTGTGCCACGTGAGTACTAATGGAGATCTTGAGATACTAGTTTGAAGGTGTTAAGTTTTTGAAGCTTCTGATTTCATTTTTTTGTATACTATTCCCCCTTGTGCCCCATGCTTCTAGAAAGCTTCTTCTGAAAGGAAGAAGGATGTTTGGATGGATCCAGAGAATTCAAGTGATGACCCCAAAGTTCACAGCTTATATCCATGAAGCTTCTTACACTCATATTAATTTTCTCATCTTTGTAGAATCGATTTGTGGGCTTATAGCTTGTACTCTTTGAGAAAATGTTATAGATAAATCTTGAGAGGCTAACAAATAAATCAGAGGTCATAGTGGTTATTCATATTCTAAAAGCATCATTTGTTTTAAGACTAGGATTTGGATAGAAACAGAGACAGAATTTTTTTTTTTTTCAAAATGAAATTGTGTTAGTTCATAAATCATTAGATATTTGGGGAGAGAGAAAAGTAGATGTTGAAGAATGACAACGTGGCTTAAAAAAATTATAGGCAAATGCTGTGATATGCTAAGAAAAAATTATGCCCATGAAGATAAAATACCTTTAAAAGTACATAAAATTAAACTTCCAAAATGTTATTTGTATTAAAAAAATCAACTCTGTTGGAACACATTTCAGCCAATAAATACGTTTAGTAAATGTCTGCCATAACTGTGCCCCATGCTGTTCCACATATTTAAAAGAACACAAAATAAATGCAAGTTCTGGAACCTTTGAGAAACTTCCATTTTAGTTGAGGAGGTGTCATATTCTGCTGGCAGCAATTAAGGCAAACCACAGTGAGCAGCTGTAGTCTGGGGTTTTGTTTTATAAAACAATCCCCAAGCACTGTTCATCAAGTACCAATCCAATCAGTAAGGATCCCTTTGAGTGTGATAGATCCATAGGGAAGAAAGCAAAAATCATCCTTACAATCACGGAACTTTCTAGTTCTCATGTGTATCCTACACTTTGATATGTTAAGGTCAAACAAGTCAAGGTGAGTGGAAAACTCAGAATCTCTGTCACAGATATTCAAATATTTGAAGTGGAATGACTCTGTAAGGTCTTCTATTACTGTCAAAGCATGTTTATTTAGTGTTAATTTAAAGAGTAGAGGAGAAAGAACAGGATGGAGAAGACCTGGAGAAATGGAGGAAGACAGACCTTTACAAACTCGTGAGGGAATTCTCTATTTGCTCTCCTTCGATAATGATCAGATGGAATTTACCCTAGCAGCAAGCTGAAGTGTAATTCTCAACCTGCCATTTCCATAAACTCAACTGTGAAATTAGCCTGCATTCCCTCTGCATATTAAAATCAAATTTTGTTAAAAAGGAGGCATCAACTGGTACACGGAGAGTTGTTGAAGGCATTTTTGTGAAGGCTTTTCAAAACTTCCCTCCTAAATTTCCTCCCACTACCTATCCCTACCCCCAAGGAGGAAAAAAAAAATAAAAAAAAAATAAAGCTTTTTAGTTTCTTTCTGATCTATAAAAAAACCAAAAATGAGACATAGGCACTTTTGGGATGCTATTAACCTTCAAAGGCCTTTGTATGAAGTACTCAGTAGCTGGTTTTCCTTTTTTGCAAGGTCAATTTTTGCCGATGTTTTCCTTTACTTCCCATAAAACTGTACTCTGTTAATTTTAAGTCTTTTCATGCATAAGTTTCTTCCTTACCACATTATGTGACTTTGAGGGCAGAGATACTTCTCATACAGATCTCTAACGCCATCTCCCAGCATCTCACAGAGGGCCTTGTTCACAACAGACAGTAGATGGACCTTTGTTAAATTCAGAGGATAGGAAGCCCTCTCATATGCCTCTGGGGAGATGAGTGACAAAATGTAGTTACTGGAGTATAAATAATTGATCATAAATAAGATACAATAAGCCAATAGCTCTCACCTAGAAACATGGGTCTTGTTATCTTGGGATTGATTTTTGATGTCATGAGGCATGGCTCTCCCCGTATAGGCGGTGGGGGTTTTCCCCAGAGGGAACTGAACATTCCCACTGGCAACCATCCTGAAAGTGGGCTGGGACATGAGGCAGGCCTTGGGGCTGGCAGAGGTGCGGGGCATCTTCTACTTCTTGTTAGCCGTGGCTCCTGGGTGGAGAGGACTGGAGCTGGCTTTGAGAAAGCTTGCTCCCTGTCATCAGAGGGAGGAGAAAAGCATGACCCAGTCTCCACTGACCATAACAATGCTAACTGTGGCAGCCGTCGTAGAGACAGCAAATCTTTTGGAACCATTAAAGAAAAGGAGTCCTGTAGAAAACTCTGAAGAGCCAAGACTGCCCCCTTCCGTTGGAGAAGGGCAGTGTTCGCCCTGCTGGAACACAGGAACAGGTAGTCTCTGACCACAGCATTTAGACCCAGGTGCCCACACTGCTTCTTAGGGAAAATGGCCCTGTGTGTGTATGCATTTATTTTATGAATGCAATACCAAGAGCTATAACTCTTCATCCTTTGCCATTTGCAGCTATGACACAGCTCTAAAAGTGACACAGCAAAGGCCATTGATCTTTGCTCCACAAGAGGCCAAGGGCTTTGTCAGCTCAGGGGCTCCTGCCCAGCAGGTATGGAAGCAGTGATTCAGGCGCAGGGATAGTAGCAGGGATGGTAGTGGTGACAACCGGATTCTTTTAATCAGATGCTCAGGATTGCCTGAGTCTCCTAGGCCCCTGTCTTCACTAAGTAGACTTTGGCTCTAGCATCTGCACCTGTGTTGCTTCCATAGCTTTCGCTCTATCGGGAGCAGTGGCTTTTATACACACCTGTACTGGTCGATTGGTCTCCACCTCCCTGAATGAAAAGATTTTTTCACGCATGGTTTGGGATTCTGTTTTCCCCGCGCATGACAAAGATTACATTATGCTTTTCCTAAACATGCTCTTTAGGGCCTCTGTCACCATAATTTTTCTTTAGTTAAGATGTTGAATGAGCTGGTAAGCGTTTTACGCTAAGATTGACGGTGCAGCAGAACGTATCTCAACGGCGTGGAGGGCTCAGGTTCCATTTTGCAGAGCTCAGAGTAATTCATTTAGAGCAGTGACTTACTCATGTGTGGAACATTTGACTTTTGAAACCATCTGGCTTATAGTTGCAGGAATAATGCAGCAGCGTTTCTATTGTCCCCTCATCTCCCATTCTTGGAGAAGCCATGCCATTTAATTTCAGAAATGGAGAGATCTTGATTGGCTGCCAAGTATCAGCTTTCAGTGCAATTTTTATGGTTCTATTTACACACCCCTCCAAAGATCTGGGCTGTGTGGAAAGGTTTATGGTCTCTTTGCTCTGGCTTTGCTGTTAAAACACATGAAGCTGCAATGAAAATACATCTACACAGCTTTGGATGCTACAGTATTATTTCTTCCAATTTTCAAAAGAGGGTGAAATATAGCAAGAACCATAAATTCTTCTTCGGATAGCTTCTTGGTTTCTAGATTTCTCTCTTTCTCTCCCTCCTACCCCCTTTCTCTCTCTCTCTTTCTTGCTGGCTTGGAATATGTATTTTTTTTTGGTAGGATTTTACTTTTTCATGTAAATATTCAGAGGAGAACCATATGCTGCTTTTGGGAATTATACATAAGAAAGTATTGGAAATATAGTAGAACACATTCTTTTTTTTTTAACTCTGTTTACTTGGTGATTGTTTTCATAATCCTAATTAGTTTGTATAGCAAGTTTAGAATTAGTTATGCTAAAAATTTTGTAGGTAAGAGAAATAAAAATGTTTAATTTCTGTTTCTGACACTGTTTTTGAATGTTATGTTCTACTCCTGGAATGCCAGTTACTTGAATGACATTGCTAATCTCGTTGCTTGCAATTCTCTCACACTCTCTGTGTGCCTACCAAACTGAACCACCTTCCTTTCCTTAGATATTTCCACACTTTCATGCTCTGTAAGCTTCTCCGCTGTATCTGCTCCTTTTAGTGCCCTTTATTCCTGTTCAACACGTTTTACAAAATTCTCCTTGCCTTGAAATTTTATTAACAGCACAAAATAGATACTGTCGATAGGGCCTTTTTCTCCTTTCCAAAAATAGTCTTATTTTCTTCTCCTGTTGCATATACTGTTCTCTCACTCCACTGATGATGCAGACTGTTCTCAGGAGCTCTGCCGGCTTTGCTCTGCTCACTGGTTCTTTGCTTTAGAAGTGCCCGTCCCCGACTCGGTACCTGACTACATTCGGGCTGGCTGGATTGGTGCCTTGCCAGGTTGTTGGGTTGTTAGATCCTCTCACGTCTTGCTCCGTGGATGGCTGCATTCGGTGATTCAACAATCCCACTGCTCAAGGCAGCAGAGAGGAAACCAAGATCATGGGTGAACCACGGAGATCCTTTTCTGTAACGTTGAAGCTGTTGAGTAAGGAGCCAGTCTTCTGCTTCTAAGTTTTAATTCACCTTGGCCTACAGTTCAGATTCAGTGATTCTCTAACTCGATTGCACCGATTAAATCAAAATCTCTGGAGAAAAGAACCCAAGCATCAATTTTCCTTAAATGCCCTTAAGGATTATGCCGTGTAGCTGGGCTTGACTGCAATGTGGTTGTGGATAGACTCCTCTAGGAGCGACTGCATCAGAAGCCTCATCACCTGCTGACGTCCTCCTCACATCTGCCGGAATAATGATTATCACGGGCTATTGTTCAGCAGGGGTGAAAGTGATGTTAAGCGGAAGGCTCCCGGCTTGTAATCACAGCTTTCATTTGCCTTGGGCTTCTTTTCCTTTAAATGAGTGAGCATTCATGACATTTTACAAATGTGTATTCTTTCTACCACCTGAGGCATTGTGTCACTTTCTCCCTAATGGATTTTGTAAATTAGTTGTTTACAACACAATGAGCAGAAAAATCTATCTGCTTGATTGTGTTTTTCTCTATTTTTTTCATTGCTGGTGCTGACTTCTCTATATTTCTATATTTCTTTGGACATTTTATTGGTGCATGGAAAAGAAGAAAGATGCTATGCTTCACAATAATATAGATCACTGTGATTATTGTTATAACTACTGTATTATGAGTACACAGGATTGGACACCAGAGTTATAAACTATAAATGAATTATCGCATGCAATCTTTAAAGCAATTTTGAGAAGTAGATATGCTATGCCCACTTTATAGATGACGCTGTAGTTGTCATCCCGTCTGGAAAATCTTCAGCTGAATCGTGAAAAATGATGACAATCACGCCACCATGTGTTTAGCTGGCGATGGTTTCAAGGGGAAGGAGGAGGGTGGGGAGAATGGTGGAAGCAAGGCATTCTGCACCTGCTAATTCAAGCCTACCCAGCACCAAGCTCAATGAGAACCAAGCCTGGTAGTGCAACTGGAAACCATTCTCCAACAAATATTATCTAGAATTAACCTAATTAGCTCAGTTCCCTTCATTTTTCCAACGTTAATTTCTAGCATTCCTAGTGCCATAGACCTAATGATGAATTTGGAATTTGGTGCCTATATGAATGCTAAAACCTGCCTGATAAATCAGTGGATTTACCAAATGTGGGCTAGTGTGCTTGAACGGTCTTTGACTCAGCTACCTGATGCATGGCCCTCCCATGGTCCCCTTTAGGCAACCCAGCCTCATTTTGAATGCCTGAGAGTTGACGAAGGGTCATGGCCTTCTCCTCTTATGTTTGCCAGCCCTTTCCTGTGGGGCTGGATTCTGCTCCCTTGCCCCAACTTAAGTGGGCTTATTTTACCTGCTGAGAATGGCCCACGCCTCACCACTAGGTGCTGCCTCACTGCATTCTCTTTGAGCAGACTCCATCTTGCTCGTCAAGCTTTGCTTACATTGATTTTTCCTTTTTCCCACAGTCTTGGTTATATATATATGTGCTGCTTTCCCTTCAGGAAGGAAACGTTCTTGCTACATGGTCAGTTTTCCCAGTTTCCCATTTGGGGCTGGTACAAGCCTGCTCTCCCTTCCTCTGCGATAAGACGCTCCACATGCTATGCGACCAGGAGAGAATTTCTCCTGACACTTGTGTGTGTCTAACTTGAATTTCTGACCACTGTTTTCATTAGGAGGTTCCTTTGATTCTCTTGCAATTGAAATTCCTGGGGCCCTACCCTATTTTTTCTTCCTGAAGTAGATACTTCTCTTTAGGACTCTTGGGACATAGCAAAACTACACAAACACTTACTTTGTCATTCAAGATTTTCTATTTTGAAAAGGAGACCACTCAACCACAACTGAGGATTATCTATCTCTGGTTATGAAGGCAGAAAAGCATAAAATCTTTGGAGACTGAAAAAGGTTTGCTCCACCTGGGCACATCACAATGAAAAAAATGTGCCATATATTTGGATTAGCACTAAGAACATTGGCCACAAGTATTAAGCTATGATTCCTTTCAAATCATTGTGTATCCATCTCCTGAATGCTAAAGGTTTTCCATATGTTGATGATCCCACTCTATTATTTCTCTGTCTTATCTCACCAGGAGGTTCTTACCCAGGTGTTGAAAAATGTCAATCTTTGAAATTTCAGCAGCCTTCTTGATTCCAGAGAGATAGCACTTAGCTGGGGAATTGATTGGAAGCTTTGAACAAGAAGGTCAGGTGGCTGAGGACTACAGCTCCACAGCAGGGGCAGTTATAAGAAAAGAGTGTTTGGAAAGTTTATTTTGAGTCATTGGCTGACTTTATTCTCATGATGTGCAAAGATCAGTAGAGGAAAGAGCTTACGGCTTGATAACTGGGGGCGACAGCTCTTCCAAAATATGCTTGTCTTTTCATCTGTTTGCTGAGACCTGGCATGAAAACAAGCTACCACACTGTGACAGGGAAGACACAATCCAGCAACAAAGCATTTTGTTCCCCAGATGGATTCTAACAGAAAATTACCCTTGCCTTGCGGGCTTGGAGGTGAAGGCCCTTGGGAGTCAGTGACAGAAAGGAATTAAGCAGGAGGTCCTTTTAATTACTTAAGGTCAGTCAGGTGTGTAAGTTTTTTAGTTTTTGTTTTTTACCCCTGGTAGTTAAAAACAAGACTCTTAGTCATTCTTCCAAACATCTTTTGGCCCATTCAACAAACCCCATTAATTATTCCTTCATTAAAAACTTTCACCTGTCTATTGGCTTTTGAATAAGACAAATGTTTTCTATCTCAGAGGCGAGTGTGTTTTTAATCAGGGCATGCTGTAACTGAGATATATATATATATATTCTATGTCTATATTGAACAAGACTAGAAGGAAGAATTCCATTTATTTACTTACAGCTCTTGTAAAAGAAATCAACTTCTTCATGTTTTTTTCAGGAAAATTTGTTGCAAAGAAATGAATCCCTTTGAGCCACCAACCCAAGAGAAAATATTCTTCCACTCTTACTTCTCCCTGCTGTGCTCTAAACAAATTTTTGTTCTCAGCACATGGATGGAATGGATGTCTCTTTCATAATTTCAAATTGCCTTGAAATAAAACTAGCTCAATAACACAGAAAAGAAGACATTCGGTGAGAAATTTAGCACCAAAGAACTAGAAATAGGTAACATTTATTAAGTGCATGAAATATGCCAGGCCTAGTGACCAGGTCTTTCCCTATAATATGTTTTTAGTTCTCACAGTAATTTTATGAAATGTCATTATCCTCATTTTACAGATATGGAACTAAAGATTCATTAATACTGAGTAACTGGTTCAAGGTCATGCAATTAATAATTGGCAGAGCTTAGTTTTAAACTTGGGATTGTCTAATGTCAGAACTCCACTTTGTATCCACAGCTTCCTCTTGGTATGGAATTACCTTATAAAAGTGGTGGGAATATGTGTTCTATTCCATTATTAAGTTAAAATAATCACTCAGGCAGGCAGAGTATTATTCAGTATCTACAGACTTTCCGACCATCACTGTATCAGCCATCTATTACATTGTGTTAAAACCTACGCAGAATGTAGAATATAAATTATGTAATTGCTAAGTTTTAAGAACAAATAGAGTCAATCAAAGGAGTTTTAGAAAACACCAAGCGAAATGAGTACTGAAGGTGGTATCACAATACAGACGCTTCTTTACTTACAATGCGGTTATGCCCTGATAAACTTATCATAAGTTAAAAATAAATTTAATACCCTGATAAACACATCATCAGGTTGAAAAGTCATGAATTGAATCCTTGTTAAGTCAGGGACTATCTGTATGCTGCCATCAGAGATCTGCATCTAGGACACACTAGGTGGGTAACATTCAAAGAGTTACCAATCTTTTCAAGCTTCAGTTCCCCCATCTTCAAAATAGTTGCTTGTGTCTGCAACATGCTTTATTGCTGACCAAAAGCTTTCTAATACATTTTCTTATTTGAATCTCACTGGCACGAAATAAAAAGGGAATAATTATCCTAATTTTACAGATGAGAAAACCAGTTCAAAGAGGCTACGTGGCTTGCCTAAAGGCCAAATAGATACCAAGTGGCAGAGAGAGGAACGTCAATTCTTATGTTAAATCAGATGCCTATACAATTCACAGATTGTGAGAAACAAGTAACAGCCGGTAAAACACTTTACAGCCTATAAAATTCTGTGAATGTCAGTCATCATGATAGTCACATTCTATTTACTCAACACATTATTATTGGACACATAATTTGGGGTGAAGACTTACCCCATCGGTACCCAAGATGTTTGTAGTGGGACAGGGGAACAGGGCGGAAGAGGACTTTACTTGGCTCAAACATCTGTGCAATAAAACCCAATGTTTATGGAGCATCCAGAACTCTTTAAAATGTTTATATTCAAGATGGAAGCAAAATATTTCATTACAAAGGAAATAGCCTTTACAAAAATAAGAGCTATCATATGCATAATGTCTCTGGAAGTCCCATAATGCCTCAAGCTTTTAGAGATCATATAGGAGTATAGATCTTGTCCTTTTAGGCATTTGAGAAGGGGAAGAAGTCTTTTTGACACTGAGGTGCCTGACGTGTATGTCAGGGCCCTAGGACCTATGCAAGTTACACGTCTGGATTTATGTTAGCTGGGGAGGCTGCATTGACTTTCCTGGCAGTCTCACTGCCTTCTCCTTCTCCTCTGTTATCCTAGGAGCCCACAGCTCTCGGGAGCCTTTCCTGTCCCCTTAGGGTTCCTCTCTAGTGATGCCACTACCTTTTGTTCATTCATCATAAAGACCAAACCCTCCAAGGAATGTGAAGAATAAATAACCAAGTCCATAATAAAAGGTGGGAAAGATCAATTCGGAGCACTTGGGTACAAAAACGAATGAGAGAGAGCGAGAGGTGGGGCATTTAAGGGAGGGAAAATGAAAACATGTAGGTTCTACGCAGATCTGGAGAGGGACATAGGACTGTAGCAGAGACAGAGAAGAAGCAAGTCCTTCACTCACTAGTGTGTGTTCACTAACTGCCTGACAGTTCTATGGGTGATTGATAATTGCTGGGCTCCAAGAGGAAGACAGTCAGGAATAAACCACAATTTTGACTAGAGGAACCGGAAATACAATTGGCGTTCTGGGAAACCCTAGAATGTACTAGGCTTTGTCTAGACCAAGATTTCTCAATCTTGACACTATAGATGTTTTCAGCTGGATAACTCTTTTTTGTGGGGGCCATTCTGTGCACCCATGGCCTCTACCCACTAGATGCCAAGAGCATCCTCCTCCAAGTTGTAGCAACCAAAATTGTCTCCAGACTTTGTCAAATATCCCCTGGCAGGGGAAAGGAGAGAATCAGTAAAGCAAAATCACCCCCTGTTGAGAACCACTGGTTTAAACCTTTGATCTAAAGACATGCTGAGTTAGGAAAACATACAGAATCAATATAGAATATTCTAGATTATTAGCAGTTATAATTTTTGCAGTAATGAAGATACAGATGATTTTTTGGTTTTCTTTGGTTTGCTTCAGTATAGTTGCAAAATCAAAGAACATGAATAATGTGTATAATACATGAAAAAAAAACTATTGATGATGTCCTTAAAAGGAAAGGTACTCAGATTGACTTAATGCGTGCTCTGGTAAGCAAAGGTACATTCTGAGACAATAAGGATGCATGCTGTTCTAATAAGATGAAATAGAGAAGAAAATCAAATTACGTCAGGAAAGCAGAACATTCACAACAAAGAAGAAAGGAGGCAGAGAATAAAGAATCAGGAAGCAAATGAAGCTTCCAAGAATTAAAGACTCCTTTCATCTGCTCTGGCATGGGACTGAGCTCCCAAGCACTGGGACACTGAATGGAGACATTTGATTATGTGTTATATGCAAATGTGTTAAGGAATGTCAACAGTAGTGAAAATGAATGATTGTACATGGTGGGTGATGTCTCTAAATTTTTATGTCTGTATTCTTGTCTTGCTTATCATTCAGAAATATTGCAGTTTTTGCTAGGCTCTTGTCACAGTAGGTCCTCTCTAGAGACCACTTTAACTAGAGAAACCTCTAAGATCCCAGAGGGGAGGAGGCACAATGGGATGAAGCACTCCATGGAGATGGTGGTGGTTCCAGGATACAGGCTTCTTTTCTTCATTTCCGTCAAGGTTTCCATGACAGCAAGAACAAAGCATTTGAATGCAAAATGTGGTTTCCTTAGCCAGGGGAATAATATCATTGAAATAATAGCAATAGTCTTGAAATATTTTATTTAAAGAATGACTTTTAAGCAGTAGCTATCACAAATTTTTTTTTTGTCTTCCAACCATTTATTTGTTCCACAAACATTTTTTGAACATCCACTGGGAACAAAGGCATTTTGCTACTATTTTAGACAAACAAGAATGTCTTACGTCCTTATACCATCACATGGCTCCTACTTAGATCCTTCACTTGGGTTAGACCTGTCTTTAAAGTATCGTAAACCCTTGAATCATCTTGCGTTTATCATCTGTCCTATTCAAAACACACATTGTCTCCCAGGGTAGAAGAGAGGGAGTCGGGCCCTGAAAGATGAAGGTGCACGTACAGGACGGTGAAAGGAAGGATACTAAACTAGAACAGAAGATACTGAGAATGTCAGAATGTGTATGTTATGCTGGAAAAATTTTAGCTGAGGTCAACAACATTGAATCTCTCTTCCTCTTAGAAGGGTTTAAAATGACATAGTGTGAATTCGTGTGAGAGATGGCCACAGTAGGCTAGATTAACTGGATGAAACCCGCTGTTAACTGTGTGATTTTTCCATCTAAATCTTCCAATTTACTGAGCAGGAGACTGGCATTCAAAGAAAGAAGCTTAAAGATGAGTTCCGAGTCATCTGAGCTGGCACTGGGCCAGGGATCTTCTGAGGCACTAATATGTCACATACGGATTGCAGGCATGGCCTTTGGAGCCAGATAGACTTGAGATTCAGTTTGGACTCCATCACTACCTAGCGGCATAGCTTTGGGGGAAGTTTCCTAACTTCTCTGAGCCTGTGTCCTCATTTATAAAAAGGCCTTTATGGGTACCCTTTATGGGTACTTATCACCCATAGTGTGCTGGTAAATGTTTGTTAATCAATTCTCTAAAGGAAAAAAAATTAAAAATCCTGCATTGTTGCATTTGCTGATTTCTTTGATGCAAATAGTCCTAGTATGGCTGATTTCAAGCTACCAGTGTGACATCATTGAATATCGACCTGGGAAGAGCTGCAAACAGCAAAGAGAGGCTCTCACAAGCCGGTCCAAGCTGGCTCCAGCACACCACTACCCGTTACAGAGGGTGCTGGGAGGATTGAGTAAAATTCTGCCGGTAAAGTATTTAGCATCTTATGGCAAACAGCACGTCGTGCACAATAAGGTCTGCAGGTACCTCCTGATGCTCCTGACTTTTAGCAGAGTGTCTTTTCCACAATATCAGGCTGCTTTTCTATGATGCTGCACGCTGCTTATGAATTACGTCTGCGGTGGGGCCAGGGCTGGATTGATTAATGCAAGTGCAGTGTTGCTTGTCCCTGGATGCTGCCAGCACCCACTTAGTGCATTTCTGTTATTTTGGAATCACAGTCAAAATCATTTATCAAAGTCAGGCTGCCTGGGGGTTTTCTCCTCACTTGAATGGCATCACTCCATTCTTTATCTCCTACACTACAAGGTCAGCCTCTGGGCCTGCCCCCATCTTGGAGGGTTTCAATAGTTTTTGGCAAGAACCATCTGTTCCACTTTCAAACAGTCCTCCGGATTTCTGCAGCCAGTGCCTCCTGAGGCCCAGAGAACGGTGTGAGCATGCTCGTGTGTTTCTGACAAGCCCGTGTTCACAGTAACATGGTTCTTCTCTCCTAGCTAAGAGGCTAATTTAAATAATCATATCTCAAATTATGATATAGCATCATCTCCAGCTATGCACCCTAGTTGAGACAGCCTGTGATCCTCTGGTTCTTTGTTCTTTAATCATATTACATTTACAAAAATTAAAATGCATCTAAATCTTAATAAAGTAAAATGGGATTTGTCTGTCTGCACTTCTATTTTTCATTTCCTCCTCCTCCCGTGTCTTCACAGAGTCTGTCGTTTTTACACGATATGTGCAAAACCCTAATGCTGCTTTTCCACTCCCATTCTTGCTGAATCTTTCCTCTCATCATTTCCAAGACTCCTGTCTGCTAAGTAATAAAGAACGGTTCTAAGTTAATCAAAGAAAACGATTTCTGCTGACTTGAGCTCCCGACATGTAATTCCTTTTAGATTATGCCATTTAGATTATGGGAAATATTAACATATCTACCTGCCAAAGGTCCCGAGAAATGAAACTAATGCACAGTCACAAGTATTGCGTTAGGAAGGATGGTGTGCACAGGTGGAAGAGAGGGATTTTGGGGTGCAGATAGTCTTAAAAGAGTGGAATGTAGGCACACTTCAGCAGTGGTGCTTCTGCTCAATCTTTTTTAACGCGGCCTATTTCCGAGGGTAGATTTTTCACGTGGACACTTTCACTTGGTGAGCCAATCAATCAACCAAGGACATTGATCGAGCACCTTCGTTTACAAGGCACCAGGTGGGAGTTGGCTCCAAGAACAATAATGCATTATGTATCTGTCAGAGGCACAAATCTTATTTTATTCTCTCTGAGGGATATTAATGGAAAGTAGATTTCATTCCATCTCGGCCCCTATTCACAAGAGCCCAAAGATAGTCCACGACTAGTGCTCAAGGTCACGCAGAGAGTGCCGTGAAAAACTGACATCTTAGGTCATAATCAAAGAGGTAAATTAAGTGGTCACAGAGTACTCTCAAGCCACCAGCTAATGTAGTACCTGGAATTTCCTTTCTGCATATTCTTGACAGCTTGTTTCAGCAAAAACAATTTTTGCAAGAGGTAATCTTGTTATTGACACTATCAATCTTCAGAACGCAGGATCAGCACTGACTTTCTACTTGGTCATTCTCAACAGCTGGGCAAGGTGAGCACAAAGCACAGGCAAGTTTCACCTGTTCCCCTTGTTCAATTTGTGCTTGCCTGCAGGGGTTCTTCAGCATGCTGCTGTCTCAGAGCCACTCAAGCATGTCATAATTTTCACCTCTCAATGCTGAGATCTTCTGATTAGGGCTTGACAAGAACGAGACGTTGACCTTCAATCCACTGGTGGGAAAATAGGTGTTTGCATTTATTTTCGAAATGCTGAAGTAAAAGTTGAGTTGACAGTAACCAGTGACCTTGAGGAAGTGCTGGGATCTTGTTATCAAGAAAAATTTGAATTCTTACAACTGCTCATGAAGTACAGTCATGCATTTCTTAACAATGGGCATATGTTCTGGGAAATGTGCCGTTCGGTGATTTTGTTGTTGTGCAAACATGATAGAGTGTGCTTACACAAACCTGGATGGTGTAGCCCTCTATACCACCCGGCCTATTGGCCTACTGGTCATCGGCTACAAATCTGTACAGCCTGTTACTATACTGAATACTGTAGGCAATTGTAACACAATGCTAAGTATTTATGCATATAAACATGTCTAAATATAGAAAAGGTACAGTAAAAAATATGGTATAAAAGGTAAAAAATGGTACACCACGAATGAAACTTGCCGGCCTGGAAGTTGCTCTGGGTGAGTCAGCGAGTGGTGAGTGAATGTGAAGGCCTAGGATGTTACCATCCACTACTATTTAAACAAATAATTTAAACTATTATTTAAATAGATACTATACAGACATAAGGTAAAAATTCAAAAAATATAGAAAGTATGTGATGAAAATTTCCTCTTCTGCCTGTTCCAGTTAATCCCCAGTTCCTCTTTCCACGGGTCACCATGATTGAGTTTGCTGTATATATTCCCAGAAAAATGTTCACGAATATGCAGTGCGCACATTATACACGCAACCGTGTTCCCACCTTCCCAACACACACACACGTTTATTCTTATTTCTGTTCAGTTTTGCTTTTTGGACTCCAGATGCACAGGTTTGAATTAACCATCTGCCTTAGTTCACGACACACTGTCATCATTACCGGTCTGTATAATGGACCTCTTTAAATGTGTCGTCTCTGGCCCTCAAATGCCTGTTCCAGTTTCCTCCCCATGGCCACACGCTCCCAGGTCTTTGATACATGGGCTTGAATTTGTACGCACCCTTGTAAAATATCAGTGCTGTTTTATACGTGCCTTCATTTACGTAAACTACATCTGTCATTTCTTTTTCTTATAATAAACTACTTGTGCGTATTTTTAACAGTTGCATGGAACTCTTCAGAATGCATTCACTACAATTTATTTAGTGATGGACATGCAGCTTATCTTTAATTCCCTACTATGATAAGCAACATGCCAATAATTCTTCTCATGTCAGTTTCTTTGTGGACTTGTTTGAGAATTTCTCTGTGATATATTCCCACCATTGGGATGTTAGGTTGTTCATATCTGTGCCAACTCAATTTTACAAAGATTGACATACTGTTTTCCCAAATGGCTGCTGTTTACTTTCTCCCTGGTAGTGCACAAGATTCCTGTCTAAATACTCCTTGTCAACATTTGGTACTATATAATAGTCCTAAAAGGTTGTTTTATTTTACATTCCTCTGATTACTAGAGAATTTGAACATTTCTTCCTATTTTGCTAATGCCCTAAAAAGTTAAAGGAAAACTAACTCACATTTATCGAGACTTTTATGCACGTGTATTTTACATATTTAATACTATCAGTTTGTGCTGAAGGCATTACTGCAATTTTCATTTTTCAGATGAGGAAGCCAAGGCTTGGATGATTATGTCACTAGTCTAAGATCACAAAAAGCTCCGTTTGTGACCTGGCCTGTCTGACCCCAAAGCTCATGATTGATGTATTCCACTGCACTGGGCACCAGGATGTTTCGTGACGAGGTTAAAGGGGATTTTCTGTTGTTATTGTTAGCAGAAGTGAGGAAATTAGGTGGAAGAAACAAGTGCAGTCTCATAGCTCCTGCAATTTCCCCTGAGCAGTGCAGAGATTGCCGACATGGTTATAAAGGTATGTAAATTTGGTAAGGCTGACATCTCACTTCCAGGTTCTGAGTAATTAAAATTCATTTACAAACACTCATTGTGGTACTCTATAGATCCACAGTATTGCAAAGGGACTGTGAAGGCTGGCCAAATAAATTTGAAATGAACCCTGCTTTCAAGGAACATTGTCTCTAGCAGAGGATTAAGGCACAAATAACACAGTTATAAGTCGAGTGCAGTAAGGTTGGGGTGCCGACGCACTCCTCCTAGGAGCATCTGGTGTCAGATACCTGACATGCCTTGGCCCGTGAGTTTCAGAGCAGGTGGGAATGAACTCCAACTATATTTGTTGTGTTTAGGACATTCTGAAACTATCTGATGTTTAAGAAACAAGTGCAATAGATATTGGAGAGGGTGGAACTTTGATGACTATTTTAATGAAAATTCTAGAGCTCCAAATATGCTGAAAATGAATTTAGGAAACTAAGATTGGCATGCATTTAAAGTTAGTTTCATACTAAGGCAAAAAATAAACTTGTTACCATCCCCCCTACCCCCGCCCCAAGAAAAAAGTGTTTGAAATCCAGCATGCTGCTCTAGCCCAGCTTGGGTGCATGTTCTGTAACAACCTGAAATGGATAGAAGCCTCATTGAAAAAGTCTAACTTGTTCAATTCACCAGCCTCTCTTTCCCACCCTGCCTCACCACAGCTCCCCCTGGTTCAGCCCAGTTGCCCTGCTGCTGGTATGGAACACCCAGGCAGTCCAGAAGGGATAAATTATTGCAGAGTGGACACTTATCAGATCATCAAACTGACGTGATATTCGGTGTCCCACATCCTTTCTACTCCCTTCCCTAACAACTCTTGGAGATGTTAAAACAGCAATTGTAGAGAAGGGAGATAGTTCCAAAATTATCTCAGAGTCATCTATTCTTCATTAGCAGCTTTCATTATAGAGCACTGCATATTTGCCCGAGCCAGAAACTTTGTACATGTTCATTATTTAACTTAATTATCACACATGCCTGGAAAAGCAGATATTATCATTTCCATTTTACAGATGAGAAAACTGAGGCTTAGCAAGATTAAGTTACTTGATCAAGTTCACTAAGACACTTAGTGGCATATCTAGCTTCCGAAGTCGGGCTGCCTAAATCTACAACCCATGTTTTTAAACTCGTTATTGTAATATGGAATATGATAAAGAGGGTAACATGGGACTTCATCTCAAAGTCATGTTCATGAGACATTTACACCAGGAAAAAAATCATACATAGAAAAAAATATATGATAAAAATGATCCTGAAAAGCAGAAACAAGAGAAATCATATAAGAGAGAATATAGTCCTCTCTCTTTTTTTTATAAGTCTTTAATATATTATTCCGGGTTGGTACAGATGGCTTTTCTATTCCAGGGAGACCAGAGCAGGGGATTGACTTTAAAAAAGACTATTAGATTAATGGATGACACATACTGTAGTACTAAATAGCTTTCATCATTTCATTATTTAAAATTCATAGAGGCGATGTATTGCCAGCTCCATGACATGGGCTCCGTTGCTAGGATCTGGGTCTCTTGGGTCAGCCTGGTAATGGTAATGGCTCTGGGTGCCTCCAAACTAATCCATCTCAAGCATTGAGATGACATTTATAGGAAACTTAAACAAACCTTTGGCCCAGCTGAAAAAACTCTCAAAATAGAAAATGTTGCTTAAATATACAGCCACAGGGAAAATCGGGAGCACATTAAGAAGATGCACAAATAGCACCCTGGGTGAGGGAGCTGCGGGATAGCACAGCTGCCCATGTTTTAGAGGAAGAAGAAATCAAATACGGTAATTTCCCAGCACCATGGGTTAAGATGGAGTTGCCAGAATTTTTGTTTGGAGAACAGATGATGCTTGTGAGTCCAGAGAAAATGGAAATTCAAGGCTATATTGCATGATTTTTGTGGATCAAGTCGGCAAAAGTTGCAAATAAGAAGAAAACAGAGAGACAGGTGAAGGGCAGGGGATCTTAGCTGCAGTCAGCAAAAGGGCAAAATTAATTGCAATTGATGTCTGACTCCAGGCCATGAGGTATTTGAGCAAGTGAGATGTCTGCATACCTCCATCTGCAGACAGCAGGAAAGTTAATAAATAGAGAGTGATGCAGCCTTTTGGAAGTGAACCAGCTCCTGTTTTAATCAGCAAAGTATCTCCTTTGGACAAGAGTGGAGGAGAGAAGGAACTGGCTTTCTTTCCCTTGTCTAAGCAGTTTCAAAGTATCCTCAAAACTCTTTTGCCTCATCCCTTATTTTATTCTCTTGTATCTAAATGGAGAGGACGCCCGGATACTATGTCTATTAAATAATGACAGTGTTTAATATGGAGAAGAATCCATTCCTTCCTTTCTTGCCCTTTCCTACCTACTCCCTCCCTCCCACCTTCCTCTGTTCCTCTGCTCTAGGCGTTGGGAACACAAAGTCACAGTTTCTGCATAGAAGAAAATCTTATGTTCAGTAGGGAAAGAAAGAGGCAAACCAAAATTATGATCTATTGTGGAAAGAGCTATAATTAGAGGAATGTACAAGCTTTTTGTGGGAGCACAGGGAAAAGAAACATTATTTCTATTTGAGAGGAAAACAACGTTTAAGTTGGATGAGCTTTACAACAGAGGAAGGGTTAATCACACGGATAAATGAAGAGAAAAGGACACAGCAATCAGATTCAAAACTGGGGAAGGCTGATGAAGCAACTTGGAAGTTTAAATTTCGTGTTTGTCACTCTGGGAGGCCGAGGTGGGCAGATTGTTTGAGCTCAGGAGTTCAAAACCAGCCTGAGCAAGAGCAAGATCAAGACACCATCTCTATTAAAAAAGAGAAAGAAATTAGCCGGACAACTAAAAATATATAGAAAAAATTAGACGGACATGGTGGCGCGTGCCTGTAGTCCCAGCTACTTGGGAGGCTGAGGCAGAAGGATCGCTTGAGCCCAGGAGTGTGAGGTTGCTGTGAGCTAGGCTAATGCCACGGCACTCTAGCCCAGGCAAAAGAGTGAGACTCTTGTCTCAAAAATAAAGAAACAAACAAATAAATAAATAAATTTCATGTTTCAGTTTTCATTTTGCATCACAAAGATTAACATACAGGAAGTAGCAGAGTGTAGCGGTGAAGAATGAAGAGTGTGGATTTTCGATCCAGTTTGGCTTCAAATTGCAGCCCTTTCCTTGCAGGAGTATGATTTGGAAAAATTATTTAATCTCTCTGTTCCTTGGTTTCCTGATTCATAAAATAAAAGATAATAATGGTAACTATTTCATAGGATTATGATTGTCAAAGTTAATACTAAGTATTTATGAGGCACTTAGAAGTGGCGCCTGGCACATAATAAGCTATTATTATTACGAGAAATTAGTCAATAAAATCGCTAGTGTGGTATATGGAAATGCAACACAATCTTGATTAAATTTGATTATTATTTTTATTATGGCTAGCCACCTTGCTGAAATGAGATCTTATGCATTGCCATTCACTGGTGCCTGATGTATCTGTCCAAGTCACCAAGCAGTTAAAATTAAGAAAGGACGTAATGATAAAGAATTTTTACTGCCGTGCAAAAAATAATGAACACAAATTCCATGGGGTTATACCTGTTCCAAAAGAGATGTGGCCTCAAAATATTACATCTATGAACTCTGACATATACAATCAAAGGCAAGGAAGTATATGCTCTCACCAAACAGAATTTGCAATCCACCAGTATTGATGCCTTAACCTCAGGTTCATACAAATGTAAAATGATTCTCCCACAATAGTGCTCTTGAATGTTGGTCTTCTCTCTGGAAAGTGGGGAATGTTCTTTCCTGGTCTTTTCTCTTCCTATTGGCTAAGCTCATCCAAATCTTGACCACTTTATTTTCTAGCTTTGTTTACTTACGGTTATCTTAGCGTACATCAAATGACCACTTTTGCACTCATATTTTATAATATTATTATCCATATACAACCAGGGAATAATAATATGCCCCAAGCTCTTTTACACATACATATAATGTCTTTTGTTTCTTTCCACAAATGTATGAGATGGCAAATTTTATTATTTCTATTCATCAGATGTTAAGAATTGCATGGCCCACATGATTTCATTTTTTGGGTCTTTTTTCTTGGATGGCAAATGTTTGCTGCAAATCTAATAGCTAATAAAATTATTTTTTGTGACTTATTGTTAGTGGAGATTCAGTATGGTGCAGTGACTGAGGCATCTAAACAGTTGAACAGTGTCTGGTGGGTTAGTGCTCATTTAGTAAATGTTAGCTGTTAATATTCGGCATTTTAAAAATTAGAAGTAGCTAATAATTAGAGACAAATATGAAAGGAGATTATTAAAATAAAATATATGAAAGTCTTGAGTATAACGTGCCAGGTGTTGGGACTAGACATTTTACGTGGCTTTTCTTGCTTAATCTTCACAACACTGCACAAGTTTGGTGTTACTGTTTATCCCCATTTTGTAATAAAGAAACTGAAGGTTCGAGAAGTTGCGTAAATTGTTAAAGGTCATATATAGCTCATAAGTGGCCGAGCTGTGATTTGACTGCAGGCAGTGTGATTACGTGGAGCTCACTCTTAGCCTCTACATTATACTCAATTCTCTAATAAAAATAGTTAAGTTGGCCAGAGGATTAACATTTAACTGGACACTGAATTTGGCTCAAAATCAAAAAGAGAAATAATCTTTGCTACATGATTCTTAATATCCAATGGAAAGACATGCACCTCAAAGGAGCAAAGTTCTGCCAAGTTTCAAAATTTTGTAATGTGGGACTTCCCGCAGGAGGCATTGAACAGTATGATGGAAATGTCCTGACAATAACCCTAGATGAGTGAAAAGTTATTTGCATAGATCTGTTTCCCATTTCAACCTAGGGTACATGCCAGAATCTCCAACTTAGTTGCAAATATTGTGGTGAAAATGATTCTTTTCATGAATTTTACTTTATATACAGTTTTGGCCATACTTCCATGGCTTTCGCTACGTAGGATGCTCTATGCTGTTTTCTATGGTCATGGTGATTTCGAGGGTGGAGAGATTTTAAAACCACAATGCAAATGAAATTGTAATTTAGCCCAAGTTCATGTAAGGTGACCTAGATAGCTGACAAGCTGGTTGAACCCCAGCCTTGTCTGTGGTTATGAACCCATCCTTAGTTGGACTTTAACACTTGCAACCACACTGCAAGCCTCTGCTTCTGGCGCCTAGCCTAGTAGCCTAGTTAGTTTCTGCCTGAGAGTTTTTTATTTTATTAATAGCCACCTGCACCCACCCTGTAAGCTCCTGCATCCAATTTCAGCCTTGTCTCCTAGTCTCCTAATCTAACAGGATGATTACTAATGGTAATGTTATTATTCTCATAGTCTTCTTTTGGTGCAATTTCTGTTGCATATGTACCTAAGAGAGGAATTGCTGCATGTGCTATGTTCGCTTTTGATAGACGATCACACTTTTTCCACATGGTTGTAACAATTTCTTATCCCTCCAGCAGCATGTCAGATTTCTGTTTGCTCCTGATCCTCCCAAGCTTTTGATGTTTTCTGTCATTTTCATTTGAGCTGTCCTGATGGGTGTGTAGTGGAATCACTTTGTGAATTCAAATTTTACTTTCTTGATAACTAATGAAGTTGAGCATCTTTTATTACATTTGTTTCTCATTTGGCATCTTCTTTTGTGAAGTATCAGTGCAAGTCTTGCCCATGTTTCTACGGGGTTGCCTTTTCTGTTTTTTAATTTCTAAGAATCCTATATATATTCTGGGTATGAGTCATTTTTTAGATATACGTTTTTGTGAAATGTCTTGTATTCTATGGCTTGCCTTTTTACTCTTGTAATGTGTTCTTTTGATTAACAAAATATCTTAGTTACAGTGTATTTCAATTTTAAATATTTTCCTTAACGTTTTATGCTTTTCATAAAATAACAGCTTAATGAGATATAATTCACATTTAAGGAGATATAATTTCACTCATTGGAAGTGTACAATTCAGTGGCTTTTGTATAGTCACAGAATTATGTAACCATCGTCACTATTTAATTTTAGAATATTTTCATCTCCCAAAAAGAAAACCCATATCTAGGAGCAGTCACTTTATATTTCTTTTTGCCCTCATCCTCTAGCCAACAATTAATCTGTTTCTATGAATTTGCCTCTTCTGGACATTTCATGTAAATGAAATCATAGAGTATGTGGTCTTTAGTGTTTGGCTTCTTTCTCTTTGCATAATATTTATAAGGTTCCTCCATGTTGGAGCATATATTAATACTTCATGTCTTTTTATTGCTGAGTTATATGCCACTGTATAGTTATACCACATTCTACATTTTATTAGAAACTTTAGTTTCTTAGAACTATTTAACTTATTGACAACTTGCATTTTGAGACTTTTCCTCCAATCATTTGAGCTTCCCCCCAATTTTTTTTATTTCGGAATATTATGGGGGTACAAATGTTTTGGTTATATAGATTGCTTTTGTACTGCATGAGTCAAAGTTGTAAGTGTGCCCATCACCCAGATGGTGCACATTGTACCTGTTTGGTAAGATTTCACCCATCCCCTCCTCCCTCCTCCCACCTGCACGATTTCCATTTAGTTTTACTTCCATCTGTGCACATGAGTGCTGATCAGTTAGTCCCAATTTAATAGTGAGTACAAGTGGTGTTGGTGTTTTCATTTTTGGAATACTTCACTTGGGAGGATGGTCTCCAGTTCTATCCAGATGGTTGCAAAAGGTATTAGTTCTTTTTCTTATGGCTGAGTAGTACTCCATGGTATACATATACCACGTTTTATTAATCTATTCATGAATCGATGGGCACTGAGGTTGATTCCACATCTTTGCAATTGTGAATTGTGCTACATTAAACAGTCTAATGCAAGTCTCTTTTTGATAAAATGACTCTTTTTCCCCTTTGGGTAAATACCAGTAGCAGGATTGCTCAATCAAATGGTAGGTCTACTTTTAGTTCTTTGAGGAATCTCCACGCTATTTTCCACAGAGGTTGCACTAGTTCACAGCCCCAAGTGTTCTTATCTCTCCACATCCACACCAGCATCTATTGTTTTGGGAGTTTTTGATAAAAGCCATTCTCACTGGGGTTAGGTGATATCTCACTGTAGTTTTGATTTGCATTTCTCTGATGATTAGTGACATTGAGTATTTTTTCATATGATTATAGGCCATTAATCTATCTTTTTTTGAGCAGCTTCTGTTCATGTCTTTTGTCCACTTTTTAATGGGGTTATTTGATTTTGTGTGTGTGTTCTTTGTAGATTCTGGTTATTAGCCCTTTATCAGATGTATAGTATGTGAATATTTTCACCCATTCTATAGGTTGTGTATTTGCTCTGTTGATTGTTTTCTTGGCTGTGCAGGAGCTTTTTAATTTAATCAAGTCCCATTTATTTATTTTTGTTGTTACTGTGATTGCCCTTGGGTTCTTCTTCATAAATTATTTGCCTAGGCCAACATCTAGAAGAGTTTTTCTGACTTTTTTTCTAGAATTCTTATGATTTCATGTCTTAGATTTAAGTCTGTGATCCATTTTGAGTTAATTTTTGTGAGTGGTGAGAGATATGGATCCTGTTTCAATCTTCTACATGGGGCTATCCAATTTTCCCAGCACCATTTATTGTATAGGGATTCTTTTCCCTAGTGTATATTGCTATTTACTTTGTCAAAGATTGGATGGCAATATGTGGATGGTTTTACATCTGGGTTCTCTGTTCTGTTCCATTGGTCTACGTCTCTATTTCTGTGCCAATATCGTGCTGTTCTGGTTACTATAGCCTTGTAATATAGCTTAAAGTCTGGTAAAGTGATGCCCTAGATTTGTTCCTTTTGCTTAAAGTAGTTTTGGTTATTCAGGTTCTTTTCTGTTTTCAAATGAGGCATAGAATTATTTTTTTCTAGATCTGTGAAAATGATATTGGTATTTTGATGGGGATTACATTGAATCTGTAAGTCATGTTGGGAAGTATAGACATTTTAACAATGTTGGTTCTGCCGATTCATGAGCATGATATATTTTTCAATTTGTTTGCATCATCTACGATTTCTGTCCTCATTTTCTTTATTCATTCATCACTTTTTCATTGATTTTTTTTTGGTTGTTTCCACTTTTTGACTATTATGAATAATGCTGCCTGAACACTCATGTACACATTTTTGTGTGGACATGTGCTTTCATTTCTCTTGTGTATATATCTAGGAGTGAATTGCTGGGTCATAGTGTAACTCTCTGATTAACATTTCAGGAAATGCAAGACTGTTTTTCAAAGATTCTGTATCATTTTCTGTTCCTACTAGCAGTGTATGAAGGTTCCAATTTCTCCACATCTTCACAAACACTTAGTATTATCTACTGTTTATTTTAGAATTCCTAGAAGGTATGAAGTGACATCTCATGCTTTTGATTTGTATTTTCCTAACAATTAATGACATTGAGCATCATTTCATGTCCTTATTGGCCATTTGTAAATCTTCAAAGAAGTGTCTATTTAATTCCTGTGATGATTTTGAATTTGATTATTTATAAAAACTGCACAAATCTCAGACTTTTGCCAACTATTATGTTTTCATGTGCATATAAGTTTACATGTTCATGCATACATGCATAAATGCTTTTCCTATCTGAATTTTATTTGGGAACTTATAATGAAGTAGAGAATTTTGTAGAATCCTCCCAATTTTTTTTAACTTCAGAGGTAATGATGGAGGTAACTCTTAATAGGGGCAATAACAGGAAAATCCAATTGTCTATTTGGATGAGACCTTATCTTACACCAGTGTAGGCCAGGGGCAAGAACTACACTGGGGGGATTGGAGAACAGAGCATGTGCCCCTCCCAGAAATGCTTATCATATTCATTTGTTCTTGGGAGACAGCAGGCAGCAAGGGAAAATAGGCTTGAATCTTCCTGTTAGATCTGAGTTTTGGAAAAATTACTTTCCTTATGAGCCACAGTGAGATTATTTGGAAATTGGAAATAATATGATCTACTTCCTAGGGTTGTGGGGGGAAAAGGATTTCTTTATGCTAATTATTTTCTTTTCAATACAAGGTGATTTGTATTGAACATGTAACTAAGGTTGATTTAATTTTTAAACCATTGTGAGTCATTGATTGACAAATTAGGAAGATGCATGCATTTCTATTTTCAGTTGAAACAATATGCTCATTGCGTTTATAGCTCATTCTCTTTTTTTTCCTCTTTCCTCTGCTAAACATTCAGTATGTATGCACAGTGCATCAAATGCTAAGAGACTTCCTTATGTCCTATTTTAAGTATTAATGGTCTGACTGTGTTACTTCTCGGAGATTTTCACTGACTATCACAGCTGAAGTTAGTGGAAACTATAAAAAATAGAGAACATCTGTGAAATGAAGAACTGCACTCGTTCATAGATCAAAAAAATATAAAAAAGGAAATGAAAACATAAACAGAACACTTAATCGCATATGCTTAGAAGTGTTCAAAATACAAAACAAGTAAAATGTTCAGAACTTAATTCTTTAAAAATAAATACTAAATGTTTAGGTGAAATAAAGAGTCAAACACTGCTTTGGCTGCTGAAGAAAGTCTTTCAATTAATTTTTATGACTACTGTGAAAAAGACACTTACATGAGTCTTCTGTACTCTTTGGGGCCATAAAGCTATACTTTCTAATTAGATCTATAAAACTTGGTCTGCTCAGAATCCATTTTGACTCTGAAGCTACTGATCTCTAGAGCTGAGGGTTCTAGCATTCTTGTGCTGTGCTGTGGATAGAACTACTTAACTAACTGCCCCGATCCTGGCCCTGGGGCATGTTCTCAATCCTTCTTGCTTTGATGGTTCTAGGTTGGATTGTTTGATACTTATTATTGCAGGAAAATATAGGATGCTCAGGTGGATTCAAACTCAGTATTCATTGAGCACTTACTCAATGAGTGTTTTAGAAGAGATAATTCATTTAATCCTCACAAAAGTCATTTGATGTAGCTGCTCTTGAAATCTCCATATGATAGATAAGGAAACCAGGTGTTTTTCCCATGGTCATACTGTCCTCTAGCAATGGGGATGAGGTCTAACTCAGGCAGTTTGCATATGTAACTGCTGCCTGCCACGTGCAGAGGGTTGCTGCCCACCCTCTCGCTTCCCTCCCTGTATCCCCTGCCCAGCCCACTCCTGCCTCAGAGGAGAAAAACTATTCCTATACTGCCTGACCCTGGTAAAAAGGTATTTTCTCATTTTACAGACACAGAAAAGAATTATAAGTGTGAAACGCAGGTGACATTCATTGGCTTACAAATCGTCACAGGCCTTCAATATATTAATTCTTATTCCTGCCTCTAAGCCTTTGCTCTTGACATTTCCCCAGCCCAGAGCGCCCTCTCCTGCTTTCCTGATTCCTACAGCCACGCATTCTTCAGGGTGGGACTCAAATTCCACATCCCTCTGCCAGACTTGCTTATGGGATCTCTCCCATTCACAGACCTCATTAATATTGATAGTTTGTTTTATTTAGAGACAGATGTATAAAGTATATGTGTTTAAGATTCGGGTCAAACACCTATTTGCTGTGTGATCTGCCGTGCATTTGCAACATCTCTGAGACTCCCTTTTTCCTAGTCAGTTTTTACTAGGAAAAAACCCCTCACCACAAGCTTTCTCTAAGGATTAATCAAGATTACAAATGTAAAAATGGTTTATAAGGAGTAACAAACTATACATAGTAATGCATTATACAATGCATACGATGTTGTCATTCTGATCTTTTTGTTTCAGTTCACCAAAGAAATGATACATTTTTACAGAAAGAAATTATAATTTAAACACGTTTCCTGTTTATATCTTCTTTAACATCTAGCTTAGCCTCTTGAATACAGTGGGTATTCATCACACATCTGTTGGTTTGACTTGCTGATGAGGGTGATTTCCCCCCAGGAACTATTATATATTTAGCTTTTTATATTTGCTTTATCTGTATTGGCAGGTGTTTTTTCTCACCTTGGACTTTAATGTGTCCTTCTACTCTTTTCGTTTTTCCTTTCATTCTAGGAATATTTTCAAATGACAAAGGTAAAGGGGTGTGTGTGTGTGTGTGTGTGTGTGTGTGTGTGTGTGAATTTCCATTTGTTGTGTAGATGAAGATGTAACTAGAGAGAGAAATGAAAGGATGGGGTGTAAAGTATAGAAAAAAATAAAAAGTTGGATTCACGTTTTGCTGGGGGATACACGGCTGGCAAAAGAGAAAAAAAGTTAAGGCTGGGAGTTAGAGGGATAAGGTGCATTGAAGGGTTAAGGTGGGAGAGACGGTGTCGACCAATGCAAAAATCCTTTGTTTTCAGAGCAAAGACGTGAAGCAGTGGTTGCCAGGGCTGGGGAAATGGAGAGTTACTAATCAGTGGGCATAAAGTTCAGTTGCGCTGAACCTATAGTCAATAATAACATATTGTACACTTAAAAATTTGTTAAGAAGGTAGATTTCACAAGTGTTCTTACCGTAACAAAAATGTAAAAAATTCATAAATTCATATTCATATAATTATTCAAGAAGTTCCTTTTATTTGGTTGAGATGGTGATTTTATGAGCCTCCGTGGGGAGTTTATTTAATCCTGCCTATAGGATAAAGCTAACATATGGCCAACTCCTCTTCCACAGTTGAAGGCAGCTCCCTCTTCCCATTATAGGAAAGTATCACCTGATTCTTTTTTTGCAAAGCAAAGGGGCAGTTGGCCCACATTCCCGAAGGTTGGCTGCACTTTGTGGCTGACTTAGAAGCTGTTGCTAAGGTGTTCCCCATCCTTTCAAATCCCTGCTGCACCTGGGTTCCTGTGGGACGTCCCGGAACAACAGAAGGATGGGCTGAGGGGCGGGAAGCTAGATAGCAGCTCGGCCTCCCCACCTGGCCCCATAACCTGCTCCATCTGTCAACTGTTCCGGGCGGCTGAAGAGTCCAGCAGTTCAAAGCTGTACTGCAGGCTGCTTTGAGCACTGTTTTACTCTCTGAGGACCTGATATTTCTGGCCATGGAGAAAGGCTTGGAGCCAAGTGTTCCTCAGCTCAGCAGCCCAGGGTACATGGGGTTGGCAGCCACTACGCCTCGTGCTGTTCTACTCCTTAGGAATTTGAATAAGAGTTGCTGTGCTCGTTTCTGTTCATTTTACCATCTTCTTTTTTCATGATCCATCTGCATGAAGTTTGGAATGATGTTTGTACATTCAAAAGCCAATCAGGCATGAAGTTAACAGAGCATTATTTCAATGACTGAACTGATAAGAAAGCTGAGTGTTTATCTAGTAAATCTGTCAAGAAGAAAACACCACAGGTGTGGAAGGACGGTTAGCATAGCAGATCCAGGAAGACTCCTTTCTGGAGAATCAGAAAGCAAGAATTGACACTTGGGCTGATGTGTGTTTTAAATTCATCTTGAACAATTATATATTAAGGATTAGAATTTCCAATCCATATCATGACTACAGGACTTAGAGAAGAACTAATGAGGTCCCTGTATTAATTTTGTATTATTGCATGACAAATTATCACAAATTTAACAGCTGAAAACAACACACATTTATAATTTCACAGGTCCTGTGGTTCAAGAATTCACGTTCGGTTTTGCCGGGTCCTTAGCTTAGTGGGGTCCCAGGTCCCTCAGCCCTCTGTCTCCATTAGCAGCGATGGCTTAAGACCGTCAGCTCTCTGGCTCCTGATGTGCTCTCATTCTCCGTCTGTGCTTTGTAGTGTTCAGCCTTGGATTGCTCTCTTATTTTCAGACCTACCTACCATCTCTTAGTTCCTTCTCTACCTTTAATTCCTTGACTGATTTTGATTTATACCTTAAAGGATTTTTGCTCACATTCATCTCACTCCTCCTTCCTCCAGGGGATCTTGCATAGGATTATGAATGGCTTATTTCAGTGTTTTTCAAACGCCAAGCCTTGAGTCAGCTCCGTCGGTTACCCAGGGAGACTTTGCAAAGTATTGTTTTCTAGCATTTTCTAGCACCTGCTTTTGGACAGTCAATTCAATCAGATTAAGAGTATGAATTCAACCTGGAAATATACGTATCTTACAAAATTTCTTCCAAGCTATTTTAATGGGTAGCCTCTGTCTTTGGCCACGTGATAAGAACAAAACTCAAAAAAAAAAAGACAAACCTGTGCCAATAAATGAATAAATGCACAATGACAGTGGCTGTCACGCAGAAGTAGAGTAAGTGTTGTAGCAGAGAGTTCTAAGATTCACCAATATCCGTGTTCACTTCTCTGTATTGAGTACTTACCCAGACTTCATTTTAAATTCCCTTTGCAGTTAGATGTGACCATGAAACCACGCTCTGGCTCACGGAATATGAACAGAATCAATGTGTTCCTTTCCAGTCTGGCTCTTAATTATCCCCATTGTAAATTCCACACTCTCTGTCACCATCCTGTTACTGAATCGAGAAGACTCAAGAACCCAGAGCAAGGCGGAACCACAAGAGGAAAGAAGTTCAGAACCCCAAATGACAGCACGCAGCACAGTGGTACTCGGTCCACTTGCACCAGACAGCGACTTCACCAGAAAAGGAGCCATTATTCTGTTAAGTAACCGATACTCTAATATAAACTTCTTTTTACATTTCTAATTCAAAGATCTCTGAGGAGGCTTTCACCTCAAATAATTCTAGGAGACATCCTGAAACTGCACAGTAACCCATTTATTCCCCAGGTGTGATCATTGCCTTCCCCACAGCATCTTGTAAAAGGAAGATGCTCTGTGGAGGAGGAATACGTAAGGCCTTAAAGTATCAATGTGAATGCATTTGACACATTCGTCCTTGAAGGGAGACGTGAGATGATAACAGCTGAGAGAAAAGGAAGGATGCAAGAGAGACAGAAGAGGGATAGATCTGCATTTATTTTACAAATGTTTGTTGAGTACCTGCTATGTGGCTTGCACTGCGCCGGGGCTTGAAATATTAATGTAAAGAATACCGTGCCCGGGTCCCCGGGGTGTCCGTATTTCAGAAGTGAAGTGGCACCTCACCGCAAGTGTGTGCATATAAATTGGTAACGTTTCTTTACCCCTCACAAAGCTGTTGTTAAATCGATGTGTCTTTTCATCCACACCATCTCAGAATCAAGGAAATATGCCGTGGCCTGAGGCTTTTCGGTTTTCTCTAGTTAAGGCTCTCAGTGACACTGTGACAAGGTATCATTAACCCCATTTAACTCCCACTCATCCTTCAGCTCCCGGTTCAATTATCTGGAAAATTGATCCGATTCCGTACATTAGATCATCTTCTCTTATTAATGACTCACCGTGGCATGTGTCTCCTCTCCCTAGGACCTTATCGTAATAATATTTGTGTACTTATTCAATCTACTTTTATCTTCCTCACTGTACTGCAAGCTCCATGAGGACAGGGTGTGCGATTGCTTTTGCCCTTTTATAATCCACTCTAGACAGGGCACCATTGATGTAAAGTGTTTGTTGAATGGATAAATAAATAGATAATCAAGTTACCCGGTTTCTGATAGTGTGAAGAAAGGAGGATTGTTTCTCTGTGTTTGGTCTGACTCTGTCGAGTAACTGCTGCCTGACTGTGCATCCTTCTACCGCAGACACCGTCCCCCGACTCAGGTCATGGCCCGTACCGCCTGGACATCACGCACAACGGCAGCAACACATACCAGTATTGACCAACAGCTCAGATCGTAAAGGTTGCTCCATCACCGTTCTTAATTTTTCAGAGGCTACAATTTCCCTTAAATGCTAACATTCTGAAAAGTCACCGTGCCTCTTCCCCACACATTCCCTCCCTTTTTGTTTATTTCTTTAGCATATCAGCGTTCCTATTTCTTTTTCCCTTCCTTTCCCTCCATTTCCAGTACTCAGAGTCTCAGGGCATGGCTTTCTACTCTCCAGGGACGTCGTTTCCTAAGCAAAGGCCGTTCCCTACCCAGAGGGCATCTGGTGCTGTTAACATTTTGATTTCTTTCTCACACAGCCATTATCTCTTTCCACTCCCCTGAGAGCCACTGGAGGGCTGGCTAGTTGCACCAGTGCCTAATTGTGCTCTGAAGATGGTTCACCACTGTTTGAGCCAGAATCACCTGAAAGTCTTATTAATGCAGATTCCTGGGCTCCACTGAATCCCTACTGAACGCAAATCTCTGGGAGTTACCTTGGAATCTTGATTTGCATCAAACCCCTTGATTATTATTATACACATTGAAGTTTGATTTAAAATAACAACAACAACTGACCTTGGAGAATCCTGACTAGCTCTTTCTCTGTCTCTCCCTCCATTGAAATCTGACTGCAGAAAGCTCCCTCATCATAGTGACCATCTTTGTTTTAATTCGTTTTTCTTGACCTTGTAAGCTTCCCAAATATAACAACCTACTATTAATATATCTTCCTCTTTCTTTATGTCTTCTAAAAGTCTAGCTCCATTCAATCAGTTCCTTTCTACGAACAAACAAACATGAATCTCCATCCTGTTAAGAGCTGAAACCACCTTCCTGACCTCGTCAACCACTACCAGTCTCCCTCCTCTCCTTCCGCTCACAGAGGAACTTCTCTGTGCTGTTTCCTTTTCTGCACACCCCATTCCCTTCTCAACCCACTACACTTTGGCTTTCTGTTCTTACCACCACAACGAGAGAGCTCTCACCCATGTCTCCAATACATATATTATTTTTCAGTTCATGTTTTCATCTGTCCTTCAACTTCTTGATACCTATGACGTCTATTCTTGTCTACTACTTCTGTTACTGTGGTCATGTTGTCTCTGTTTTCTTCATGATTTTCTTCCCTTATCAGGGCCTAAAATTCTGGATTTATTAAGGCTTAGTCCTAGATATCTTTGCAGGTCCACTCTGACTAAGGCTTGTTTCTCCAGAGTTGGCCGGCAGTCTGTTTCTTAAGGGATCAATACTTGTGGAAAGGAAGAAAACGAAGTGGGTTTGAGTGAAGGGGGAGAAATATACCATAGATGATCTGATTGTGAGTAACTAAGAACTGGTTTCATGCCTTTGCGATCACTGATGTTGCAGAGAATAGTTGTCTAAAGTTTATATTCTAAAGTTTAAAATCCCCAACAAAGTTTATAAAGTCCAGTTCTTCATAATTTGGTGGCAAGATTAATTATATCGGGCCAAATAGGATTACTCTGAATTGTATGACTAAGAATTAAAAACTGTCAAGAAAGATAATGTCCTGCAGGGAACCTGCCCTTACAATAATCATTTGTGAGAACATATTTCACTATGAGACAAAATTCGATAACAGCTTTATGGAGTCTGCTATGACTCAGTAAAATGGGGAGGCGCTTTGGGCATGGACCCAGGAGTCTGCTTTTAATTTCTTGTCTTTTATCAAGCCATTAAATCTTTCTGTATCATGTATTCTTCAAGGCAGAAATACCTCTCCCAGGTGTTTTGTAATGATTAAATATAGTAATGCCTGTGAAAATGCCTAATAAGTGATAAGATCTTATATACATACTCATGGTTGTGAATATGTCTACTACATTTTAAATGGAGTTCGGCAGCTTAAATTTCAACATTTCTCTCTCAAACCTTTCACCTCTTGCATAGTTAACTAATAAAAAAACAGAACAGCTTCTCACTGTTGTTCTTGCTGACTCATTTCCTGAACATGTAAGGAGATAAAAAGAGAACTGATTTCTACTTTTATTGATTGCTAAAGGTCTCAGAGTTTTTAATAAATAAAAATTTAGCAAAGATTAATACATGCCTCAATGCCTAGTCAGTGCTACCCACGTGGCTTCAATTAATGAGGAACTGTTTAAGTCTCAATCTTGCAAGATTTAAAAACGTGACTCAGGAGAAACAAAAGATTTTATAATACAATAAAGGTGGTAGGTCCTTTCAGGCATCCTAATCAGTTGCAGTTTTATTCCAAGCTTGTTTTAGAAAAACAGCCATTGCCTGACTATCACAAAGAATTCAAAATTAACAAAGTGTTGACTCATCCTCTGGGGCTTCAATCAATATGTTAAATCCAGTATTGACGATTTGATCATGAAAAATGCCATGGAAGTCTACTTCTCAAATTTTCACATTCTCGGATATTCAAATTTTCCTAGCAATGTCATAAGCATGTAACAGAGTGGTCACGCCTCCTCGCATAGATATGGAAGGGAAATATTGAAAGTGGGGAATATGTAACAGAGGGAATGGCCTGAAAAAAATGGCAAAAATATTTTCTGTCTCTTTAAAACAACCTCCACTCCTTTTTGAGAACTAACGCCTGTGTCCCTGTCTCAGGCCACGGGGGGATGTCTTGTGTTTATTTGTGCAACGGGAGATGGCCCAACCCAGACCTGGTAAGGGGGGATCCTGGGTGGAGGTCATGAGATTGTCTTCAGCGGAGACGGGATGATCAGAATCATCAACTGTAGTTGAATAATAATTGCCTGAAGCTGAGAATGCATCCTTTAAAAGCTCTGTATTTCTGCTAATGTTCAGGAAATTTGGATTTTGAGACGAGAAGTTCTGCCATTTTTCCTCCTTCGCCAGCAAAGTAAAATCTTTTTCCCCCTCTCCAAAACACTTGTCTTCAATATTTTCAGAGAAGAGGACTTTCAGAGTCCTTACTCTGTCATTTTTGCTAATGTCAGTTCATTTTCTTTTTAGTTAGTTTCCTTTTTCTGTTGAGAATGCCAGGAGGCAAAACACACAACTGTTTCAGAAGAGCAAACCCCGTTAAACTGAGGGTACTTTGTGTTGAGGATTATGATTTTTTTTTCCCCAATCAAATATAGGGGCACAGCTGAATTTGAAGTAGATTTTTGAGAAAGCCACATTTGGGATACATTCGGGTGGGGGGAGGATGAAAAGAGAGAGAGGCCTGAGAAGCCTAGATATTGGGGTGCTACGTGGGGTGGTGTTGTCACTGAACTATCCCCAGTGATGAAAGAGCCAGAGTATATTTGAAAGAAGGATGTCTAACTTCCCATTGGGAATTACTTGCATTTCTGCAAGATAAACCCCATCTCTATTTCATAATTCTTCATTAAAGTCTAAAAAGGGGTTGTGTTTATGTAAATCGAGAGAGGGGATGAGTACTGTGTCTAGAATGAGGGACTGTGGAAGAGGGATGAAGTGAGTAGGTGGGAAGACCCTGTATAAACTGAAATTATTCTACAGAAAGAAGAGCTTAGAGCTAGAGGTGACCATGAAAACTCATACCTCACTTTTTTCCCCTTGGGAATTTTCAGTGCACCTCACTGTGTGTGTATGTGCATCCTAATTTAGCTCAGTTCAAGATATTAATGCTTTCTGTACGTCAAATACCCCTCTCACTTTTCTGATCAAAATCTGCTCATCCTTGCTATAACTCAGCACTACTTCCTTCCATGGAATATTTTCTGATACTCACTGTGGTGTGCTGCTTGCAGTAATGCTCTCTTTGTTAACACTTCCTTGTTTCCAAATCTCTGAGGAGTTGAATCTCATACTGATTATGGGCTAGCTCATGTGACATGCTTTGGAGAAGGGGACAGGAGCACACTTGATGCAAACAGCAACTTGAAAGCTGGTTGGTTGTGCATCCGGGTTTGTCTTTGGGATGCTCCTGAAGCCTTTTGACTGCTGTGTGCATAAGCTTGGGATTGCCTGCTGGAATAAGACCCTGGGGAGAAAGCTCCCAGCAGATCTGGCTGTTTCAGAAGAGAGAACAGTGAACTAGACAGCCCCAGGCAACCCACTAGCTGACCGTGATGAAACATGAGCAAGCCCAGCTGAAATCTGTTGAGCCCAGCCCAGAAGAACTACGCAGCTAAATGCAATTTAAATTGACAATATGCAAAAATTTGTGCTAAAAAATGTGGTTATTGTTTTAAGCCACTATATTTTGAGGATAGTTTGTTACACAGCAAAAACTAACTGATACAGTAGCCCCATTAAGACCTAATTACTCTATCATTTGAATTTTGTTTAAAATCATTCCTTGAAAATTAGAATTGTCTTAATCGTATACCTCTTTCCTCAGTTCCTTGCACATTATAATCATTACATCTAACATTTATTGTATACTTACTATGTGCAGGGCACTTACTAATTGCTTTAAATGTAATAATTAAGTGAATACACAGAACAACTTAGCAATGTAGGTACTTTTATAACCATTGTAAACACGAGAAAACTGAGGTCTAGAGATGTGTGCCAACTTAACAAATCCAGTCACTGGCAGGGTGAGCATCTGAGCCAAAGCAATCCAACTCCAAAGTACGTACCCTTAATCCCTACAAATCCCTTGCTATACTAAATTGCACATATTGGTGTAAGCACTTAACCTACAGTGGGTAACTGTGATTCAGCTGACAATGTTCTAATAGTCTTCATTTTCCAGAAAGCATTGCCTTTGCAGAAGGAATCTAGTATTCTCCAGTGAACCCTTTATCTGGGAACTGCTTGAATGAGTCATAGAGGAGTTCATTAAGCCTTAGCACCTTAGGGATGCAGCTGAGAACTAAATGGTAGGTTTTAAGGGTTATCAACCATTATGCAGAAAATAAAACGGAACACTGAGGCTATGGAAATTTGTCTCCCTGTGAATCTTGCCTCTTGGGTTTCTCTGCAGGAGAGTGTCCTTAGTTCACTTCTAGCACCTCTCAGAGGATTTGTTACATAATCCTGTTTGAGGCCTCTTCTCTCAGGCTTTGGGAATCTCAGTTCCCTGGGAGACACCAGTCACAGGAGCACTATTTTATATCAGGTTTGAATATATATACACACATCTATATGCGTGAGTGTATCTATACATCTGATGGCACTTTTCTTAATCTCAGGAACCATGAGTCTAGGTGAGGAAAGATTGATCTGATTATGGGGAAAGGTCTGTGTATGATCTGTGACTTAGTAGTAGGGGACTTGGATTCTAACCTGACTGAGCCACAACCCAGCTCAGTGATTTATAACTCTTTTAGGGTAGCATCCACCCATAGCCTTTGCTGGTCTACAGCCACTAAGCATTTGCTGTTTAGACCTTATTAAAAGTTCAGCTAAGAGAAATTATGCTTAAAGGAAATAATTTGTGATATACTATTCATTTACTCCTGGGATCTAAGTTTTACAGTGGGTTTATGTCAGACCGCCGGAAGACCACATTTTGCACAGTTTGCCAAATTTGCCTTTATGGGATCGCATTTTCATGACTTATCCTCAGAATTGAAGATGTGAGACCTGGGTTCGAGCCCCAGGTCTGTCAACTATTGGCTGTGTGATGTTGGGAGAGCAACTTAATCACTTTAAGATTCCCTTTCTGAATATGAAAAATGTGAGAGTAAATACCTCATGTAGTTTTTTGTAAGACTTTAATGATACAGCCCATGTAAAGAAAATAGAAGTCCCTGTAGCTTAAAAACAATTTGTAGCTTAAAAAAAAAGTCATATGAAATTCATTTTGGTGCATTTGCTGTAAAATCTGTTGTGAAATCTGTTGTCAAGGTCATTGCCAATTTTCAATGTCTCCTAGAAAGAATTCCATTTAGGTTTTACAACCCAATTAAAAAGAACGCTCCTTCTCTGAGAAAATGGCATTTTCTCCCCTCTTCCACTTCCCCAAGTAACAAGAATGTGCTAATTTCCCGTAGCTTCCTTTTTGTCCTGGCTACAGAGAAATTTGATAAGATTTGTACTTCACCTACAACAGCTTGCCTGGTTGGATTATCTACTTCCTTTTCTGTGGCTGTGATTTTTACATTTCTATTTGACGACCATCATTGTATAACTGTCTTATTTTAAGCCATCTTAAATCCTTTCGGACAGAAATGCCACCTGAACTAAGTCAAAATGTCACTTTTAGACTCTTTCAAGGTCTCTGTTTCCTCATCTGACAAATGCCCTGCCTATTTCATACGGCTGACAAAAATGAGGGAATGCAAAGGAGAGCATTTTGCAAAACCAGACACACTGCACAAGAGTCAGCTACGTCCAGCCTCAGCGCCAAGCAGCCACCAACATGACTTGAGCGCCTCTCAGATGCTCTTCAGTTTGGCCCTTGTTTCTGAGCTCAGAACTCATTATATTTTGAAAGCGAATTTGCACTTGGAATGACGTATACCAACATTGTGACTCGATGACCCTGAATGAAAGTGAAGATCATTTGGATTTGGGATTCGGACAATAGTGATCACTTGTATCCAGGGACAGGAGCATCAGGGAACTTAAGCAGATGAAAGGAGACAAGCTCTCTGGGACTCCAGGGATGGCTTCAATCCATTTCCCCGGTGAGCCTTCACTCCCTCGCCCACCGCTGCCTGACCACCAAAGCACTGTTTCTCTCTCATTTCTCTCTCCCCTATACTTTTTGTCTTGTGTTCTTACAACTGTCCCAGAGTTCAATGTGGAACCGTCTCAGGGCAGGCTGTGTCAACAGGGGGTGTTTTCTCTTACCTAAGCTCCTCCCAGCCTGCTTCCTATTTAGAGGCATCATGGAGTAGAGGTGAGAGTTTTCCACCAGGAAGACTAAAATCCTGGCTCAGACGCTTACTAACAACACACCCATGAACAGCTGTAACCTCTGAGTTTTGTTTTTGTCTTTTATGCTCTTTAAAATACATTATGGTTGACCAGTTTTAAAAATAATACATGATCACCGCAGATATTTAAGTGAGGGCAAAAATAGAAAGAATAAACTCACTAGGATTCACAGTTCTATCATGCAGAGATAACCACAATTATCCCAGGTTTCCTTCCCGTGATAGGTATTTGTGATTTCACCACATATACAATTTTTTTGTTTGTTCCTTAAAAAAATAGACATATAATATTATATCACATCGAGCCTCAGTGTTTTTATTTGTCAATTGGATATGCTAATACCTACTTTGAAATTGTCTGAGGATTAAATGAAATATGGGTATAGAACAGCCCGAAACATAATAGGTGCCAAGTAAATGTTAATTGATTTTGAACTGAACCAGTGTCTGGCCTTAGATCTGCCTCTTTCTGCCTTGCCTCGTGAAGTCCTCTGTTTCTCCTAAAGTAGTAGGTGGCCCAGACGACAAGAAACAAAAATACACACTGGGATACATCTTGGGCTAAGGACAACTAGAATCTGCTTCCCAATTAAACAAATGTGAAAGGGAAGATGAGGGTGGTAGCTGCCCTTGGTCACCAGATTTTCTTTAGATGTAAACACTGTGGTTTTGGCAACCCAAATAAACAAGTAAACTCTTGCAATAAAGTGGTCTCACAATAAAAGTCGACATGGTTCTGTGCTCTGCAAAAGGAACTACTGTCTGGCATGGAGCATTACTGAGCTCTTTACCTAGGAAATCCTGCAAAGTTTAAAACGCTGGATGAGAGCATGTCTCAATGCACAGTTTGTCACCTTCCTCAGGGAACTGGTTTTCCCAGCCTCTGTGCAATGACAGGGGTGATCAGAACATTGCTCCCAGATTTCATCTTGACTTGGCAATGCCTCAAAGTGATTTTGTCAGCTACAGCCAAATTATGCCGCAAATGAACACAGAGGGAGAACATAAAACAGCAAACAAAAATAACCCATAACCGAAAAAAGCCTTTTCCCTGAGGAGTTCCCTGCAGTACCCTGCAGTAGCAGGGTAGCCAGGAACCGACACTGGAGTTCAGTGGAAGTCAACAGGGAACTTGCCTAGTGCCCACGCAGGGAGCCGGGGGAGGAGCAAAATCCATTCACTTAAGGAGAACCAAAAGGGCAGAGACTCGGTTGGCTGATGGAATGGTGTGATGTGGTCCGAGCAGCAGCCAGAGAGCTGACGTATCTTCCTGAAACTCATTGACTCTTTCAAATCCTCTTTCTTCCTACTCGTCTACTTGTCAGATAACACTCAACCTTCACAAGTAACTGTCACTTACGAGTAGTATGAGAAACCAATTTGATCAGTCCCATTCAGTCGCTCACTCATTTATTCACCATTTACCCATCCACACGTTTTTACTGAGCACCAAAGACTGCCACAGCCCCCTTGGAGATTCTAAGATGAATCAAAGGTGTGTCTAGGAGTTTACGGTCTGGTGAGTGAGTTAATGATTTGAACATCAATAATCACAGTAGAAAGAAAACTATTGCTAAGTCTATTGAGGAGGCAGAGACAGGGTGCCCGGGTGTCAGCGAGAATAACTGGCCCACGGTCATTTGGCACTAAAGGAAGTGCCCTCTCCCTATTGCAGGGGTTAGAGATCCCCTGTCTTCTGTAAGCACAGCCAGGGTGCTCCAGGAAGCATCTTCCCTGAAAGAGGACTCCACAATCCCAAACTTTCCCAGACCATCAGCCCTTTCAAGACTTGCCCATCCCGTGTCCTTTTATGTGAATCCAAGGGAAGAGGCGGAGCCCCAGGGGCTGGGAGGCCTTGCATTGGTCAGGACTGGCCTGCCTGTCCTTAAGGTTATTTACTCTTCTAATTCTGTGATTTGATGATGAGCCTGGAATGGTTCCTTAAGGAAGTAAATGCAATTGAAGATAGGACTACAGGGCACAGGGAAATAAAGATTTCTTCTTTCTCTCTCTCCCCCTTCCTCTCCCTCTCCGCCCTCCCTCCCTCCCCCTTCCTCTCTCTCCCTGCTGCTGTGGCCTCTAAACGACCTGCAGGTGGTAAGTGGATAGGATCTGCGCACCTTAGAGGGCCCAGGTGAGAGCTGCCTCAGCAGAGCCCGTGAATGGAACAAACCGGGCAGAAGGCATCTGTGGCTGGGTCAGGATGAACAGCAACCTGACTCCGGGACTGTTTATAGGGGATGATGACTCAGAGGAGAACAGCTCCCTCCTGACTCCACAGCTGAAACAAGACAGGCAGCAGGAGCCCAGAGCTGCCTCCCAGAATCATTCTCTGTAGCATTATGGGGGATTGCAGCTGACTCATTGTTTCCAGCAGGAAGTCAGGGCTGAGAACTCCCAGAACACAAGGGAAGGCAAAAAACAAAGCAAAACAAAATATCCCACAACAACTTAACAAACACTGCTCTCTAGAAGCATTTGGATTTGGAGACCCTCAGCTACACACAACAGAGATTTAAAAGTACTAATGGTGAGTTCCCCGCCCCAGACAGTTTAAATCAGAATTTCTGGAGGTCAGGCCACAGCACTGGTGACTTTTAAAAGCTCCCCAAGGGATTCTAAAGCATGGAAAACACTGAGAAAACCTGAGCTATTGCAGAGTGATTCAAGCCTAGAATAATTAGTAGGTGACGATCTGGAAACAGCAGTTAGACCTGTTCATTCACAAAGCACACCACCTGACACCTGTGTGATAACTTTGCCATTTACAAAACTTCTCATCTGCAACACAACACCCAAGCGAAAAGTAGAGGAATAACGAACCCTACCTTATCCATGACGACACGGTTGCTCAGAGTCAGCCGTTGATTTCCATGATCCCAAGAAACTGATGAGAACAGGATCAAACAGAAGTTCTGGTTCCCAAGCCAGTGCTCTTCCTCATTTACCACCAAGAAACTCCTTTTTCCGAACTTCTCCAAGTGCTCGGCCTGTTTGTGACTGAGTCCTGCTCCAGTCTGTTCCTACTCCATCTCTGTTCCTTGAAAAACTGGAGTATTCTTGAGGAAAAGGAATACAGCGTTACGTAGTTTGATATGGCCAAGCCTGGGTCGTCTCCTGGCGAGATAAAGCATTCGAAACAATGCCATTTGCTTGTTTTCAGCTGAAGTTTATCGAACAGTGATTCTCAACCTTGCCTATGTATTAGAACCACCTGGGAGCCATTAAGACTCTCAATGCCCAGGACCAATGAAATCAGGATTGCTGGGGGTAGCTCAGGCTTTGGTATTTTGAAAGCTTTCCTGCAATCCCAATGTGTAGCCAGTGTCCTGAGCCTTGTGAGACTTTGAGACCTAAGAAAAGAGATGAGCTGTTAACCTTTGTAGAATATTGTGCTCTAGAAAGTTGTTCAGAAGCTATTCTTGTATTGTGCAGTTACACACATTTTTCTACAGGTGGCTTCTTCCTTTCCATACCATTTTAATTATTTATAAACTGGAATGGTGTTCTCTGCTCCCATGCTGGGTTGGCACTTCATCTGTTATGTCTCCCACAATGAAGCTTATATGTGTCTGTTAGGATGCATTCATTTGCAAGTAACAGATAACTCAGCTCTAAATGTCTTAGGGCATTTATAATGCTACATAATGAGCCAAGGCTAAGGCAGCTTCATGGCTGGTCGACTCAGTCACTCAATGGATTCACCAAGGACCCAGAATGTTTCACCTTCTACTTTGTTGTCTTTGATGTGTTCACTTTGTTCTCAGGCTTGAGCCCTCATGGTCAAAATAGACTTGCCATTGTTGTAAGCATTACAACAATATCTGATCAAATAACAACATTACCTTTGTTTGCTTTTTAAGAGCAAGGGACTTTTTATCCAGAACTTTCCTAGCAATCTCTCAAATACCTCACTGGCTAGAGTTGGATCCCACACACACCCCTGGAAAAGCCAACATTGGCAACGGGACTGGGATTTGCCTGACTGGCTTACACTTACCCAAAGCAATGTCTGAGCTGGGATAGAATAATTTTTCCCAAGGAGTAGCTCCCTAAACAAAATTAGCATTCTGTTAGCTAGGAAGGTGAAATGGGCAGCTGTTTGTCAACAAGGCAATCAAATCTGGTGAAATAGAAGGAGCCGGGTTTGGATTTAGAAGTAAAATCTCCACACCTGTTTTCACTATTTTTGTGATTTTGGATAAGTTGCAGTCTTTCAGGGGAGAAGAGCACTGTGAAAGCAAGAATGATAACCACACCTGTGGTTTCCTTGGTTGTTTGTGCCTGTACAGAGTGGGCTTGCCCTGCACATCAGTGAGCCAGGGCCTCCCAAGGGGTGGTCTGACGGGGACTGCAGCCTCCTTGCATTCCTCCCTTCTCAACCTTCCACTTCAACTTGCCACAGTGTCTGAAATTTATTCAGTATTTATGGCTTTGAGGGAATTTAGGAATCTCATGCTAAATCACAAATATTGCAGCGAAGAATATTCTTTCACAATCTTTAGTCCGTAACAGGAGTTGATTAAATCGTAGGAATGAATTCAACTAGCAAAGAATACTAGTAGAACTGGAATAAATGTTTCTGGAATTGAGAGAATGCTGTGCTGCTATACCAGGAATGTAGAATGGGATCATGATGGGGATGTGGGCATGACAGCCAAACCCCGCATTCTGATTATAATTTACCAGATATCTCAGTTTCTCTCTCAGGGAAATTTTCTTGGAATTAGAGCAATCCTATCTACTAAGAATTGAGAACTTGACCAAGGTCACAGAAGCAATTTCAACTCCCATTCATTCTCCTCCTTTTGAACATTCTTTGTGTTGCAGACATTGCTCAGTCTAATAATACTCCAGGCACCTTGCTTTTCATTAGCAGATTAATATATAAAAGCAATTTTAAAAAATATTTTACAGAATTTCAATGACTACATCAATACTAAAATTTATATTAATGTCATTAGAATATATTACCCTCAATTGTAGCCGGGATCCTAAATGTTAATGGAGATAGCAAGAAACATTTTTGGCAGGGTTTTAAGACATTAGCATAAATTAATTTCTTCTTGCAACTTGGTTACTTTTGGCCCTAAGGAAAATAGGTAAGTGACTCCCTCTAGAGTGATTCTTCTGCTATTATATTTTTCAGCATCCGCAAAGGAGATACTTTGGAATGGCAAAAAAAAAAAAAAGAGAAAAAGAAAATGTAAATAAATAAATGCCTGAGTTGTCAGCCACAGTTTCTCCCTTTGACTAGGTATTTACAAGCATGTTTGACTACAAGGAGGAGAATTTCTGTTTGTTTTGTTGTCACTTTTCTTCATTGATTAGAGCTATTTGATTACCCTAAAATACAGTTCCTATTGGAAAAGACAAGTGCATAATTCTTTTCCTTTAATTACAAATTTTCAGAGTAAAGAGTGAGTGCAATAGCCACCTGCAAAGGCGAAAAAACAGTCTTAGTTTTGTTCTGAGTTGTTGGATTAAGGCATCCTGAATTTTTATTGTCCTGAAACACAGATAGATTTTGTTTTAGAGGTAGTATAAACATGAAAAAGCTTAGACCTGGGTTTACACCTGCCTGAATTTACATCTCAGATCAGTCCCTCATTAGATCTGTGGTCACACAATCATGGACACAACACTTTATTTATTTTTATTTTTATTTTTTTAGAGACAAGGTCTTGCTCTGATGCCCAGTCTGGATGCAGTGGTGCAATCACAGCTCATTGCAAACTCGAACTCCTGGGCTCAACTGATCCTCCTGTCTCAGCCTCTGGAGTAGGCGGGACTGCAGGTGCACCATGTCACACTGGGCTAATTTTTTTAAAAGTATTTTTTGTAGAGATAGGATCTCACTATCTTGCCCAGGCTGGTCTTGAACTCCTGGTCTCAACTGATCCTCCCTCCTCAGACTCCCAAAGGGCTGGGATTATAGGCATGAGCCCCTGCAGCCGACCCATTCCATCCTTCTTTGGCTTATTTTCCTCATCTGCAAAGTGGGGATTGATAATAACAGTATTTCAGCTGGAAGTGCTGCCCTTAGACATGAGCAAACCAGCCCTGTTTCCTTTATTTAGGGGCCCCCATATCATAAATACACAACAAATCCTTAAACGACACCTGGGCTCCTCTGTCACTCAGAACCCAGGTTCAGCACTGGCATGGTGTGACCTGTACCTCTAAAAATCTGCTCTCATATCCGACACCGTTCAGGCCCCAGGAGACTGATTCTCCACATGTTTGTTGCATGTTTTCAAAACAAAAGGTTATTGTATCCTAATGCTGTTAAGGTCCAAGGGTCTTGCTGCTGTTGACATCGGAGCTGGGCACTGTTTCAGAGTGCAGAGGGGAGTCGGGAAGTGGAAGGGCTTAGTTAAGGGAGAGAACAGATCAATCGACTTGTCAAACCTTTTCAGATCACATGCATAGAACAGAATGTTAAATAACAACATTTTATTCCCCAATCATGCGGAGATCATTCATCTTCTTGCTCCTCTTTGGGTCCATTTCATAATTTTGGAGAGACATATTAATATAGCATTCAATAATTGCACATATTATTTATGGGGTGATATTTTGCAATATTAAACAATGTATATTGCTCTGAAATTTGTACATGCATAGGAGCAAAATATAATACAGTTGAAGCATGATACTTATTCTTTAAAATGGCAACTAGACAGACATGGAATCCCAGTTTTGCAAATAATTTTATTTCTCTACATATTTATAAGTTTAACAAAGTTTTAAAATAAATTATAAGAATATTTTATTTAAATAATTTTATTATTTAATTCTCAGATCGTTTGGCATGATTATATATTGAGGTCCTATTAGAGACAGAAAATTTGAAAGTGGAGTTGAACAAAACCCAGAAATATGAATATAAAAGTAGAAATAGAATACTTTCAAAAAGGCCATGTGCTTAAAAAATTGTTAAAAATTGGAAACAATGAAAGTAAACAGATTGCACAAGAAGAGTTGAATTAGACTTTGATCATCTCTGGCTCTTAATGATAAAACATATGGTCACATCACACATATTTTTGAATACAGATGCTACAGTCACAGAGTTAGATACTGTTGATAAATTAAGCACAACAGAGGATTACGCTGTGTCCACTGAACTTATCAATGACTAGGTCGCTGCCAACCTGGTCAAGGGCAGTTTCCAGTGGATCGAGGTGGGAAAGGCCAGCTTACAATGGGTTGAAGAATGGACGGGATCTGAAGCAGTGGAATTGGATCCTTTTTTAAAAAGTATGGCCGGGAAGGGGAGGAGAGAGAGAACGAAACATTCATGGGAAAGAGGCAAGAGAGGGAGGAAACTCGAAGACAGAATTGGGAGAGAAACAGAGGGAGGGAGGAGGAATAGGAGTAGAGCAGCTATGCAAGGATGAAAGGAAATTTGTCTGATTCATTATATTTCCCGGGAGCATGCAAGGGTGTGGAAAGGGAGCCAGCCTGGTGATGAATGCAGAAGGTTCCATAGTAGGAAGAGCGTGGGACCTTCGATGGGGATGTTGAGGGGTGTCAGTAGAAGCAATCGCAGTGGATGTCACCGTGGTTAGTAGGCAGAGACAAGGTGAATTGAGTCTGAACAGGTAAGTTGGGATAGGAGAGGGTTTAAGAAAAGGGCAGATGTTTAAGAAGTAAAGTCCTAAATGCAGATCTTACCTAACGTGAAAGACGTTTTCACAGAGTGGATACAATCACTACAAAACTTGAGATCGCTCATTGAAACTCACAGGTGGAGAGACTAGTGCCCAAGTCACAGGACATTGAACTTCTCTGTGCAGAACAGTTAGGATGACTGTTTCTCCAAAAAAGCTCTGATACATATGTGTGTCTGTGTGTGTATAAATGAATGTATATGAATAAAAAAGCAATTGCACAAGCACTTTCTTATTTCCAATATAGCTAATGCATGCATTAAACAATGCTTTTTACATTTTATTGATTTTTTTTTTAGAAGCCTGTCAAAGGTTGAATAAAAAATGGCCAGATAGTGATTTCTTCTCAAGATTTGCTGCAAAATCTTTGCAATGCAGGGGACAGGGAATGATGATGTGGATGACAGAAGAAGGTATAATTGTCATTTCGTAGTAATCTTATATACATACGTGACCTGGCTTTCTACCAACAAAGGGATTAGAGGAATGGCCGGCCGAAACATAGATGCATGAATCCAATATTATAGATTTAAGGAAAATCAGAGGATGGAAGAAGTCTCCCAGCAATTTCATATTGGAGTATTGAATAGTAAATGGTACCTTAGGATAAAGTAAGCATTAATTCTAAATTTTAAAATATTTTTCTGTTTCCTTCCTTATACGTAGGGTTTCTTTACTGACTGTTATCTTGGGGCTTGAGCATGCCAGTTACTATTTCTGTACTTTTATTTCTCAATCTGCAAAACAGGGTAGAAATGTGTGCCTCACAGGAATGTTGGGATGATATGTTTCACCTCACACAGTATCATAACGCGTGAGTAAGTATTAGAATCCTTTTCTTTTTGGTGCTTTATCTTCTCTTTCCAACTTGAAGGCAGGGATGATGCAATTTACTTCTATGCATTCCTTGTGTTGCATATAGGGGTACATAGCTTTGCAAACATGCAATATGGCGTATAATCATTAATGACTTTGAAGCATCCTGTTTGAAAAATAAGGCTGCTGTTAACTCTCATTTATAGATTATAAAAAGGGAGTCTGAGTGTTACAGTAACCATATTCATATTTAATCACTGAATCAAAAATTAGTCTGATACACAATGTAGAAATGAGACATAATATTTAATAATGCTTGAAGAATTCTCAGATCTATGTGTCCGCTTTCCTGAGAGGTAAACTGAGTTGCACAAGTGTGAAAATCCAGCTCTGATGGAGCTGAAACTAGAACTCAGTGCTAGATTCCTTGAAACACATTCCAGTGAAATCAAGATAAATGATTGGAGGAAGGGTACTGGAAATATTGAATACAAAATCTTAAGTAGAAGGGAGAAAAAGCAAGGGATTGCAATCTAGAATAAGCAATATTTATAGAGGAAGCTCCTTATACACAAATTACCATTTTCGCTTCCTTCCAGCATCCATAAATAAGTATAATAAATGAGAGTAGCACAGAATTTGCACTTTTGAAAAATGTGAAGACTTTACTATTGTTTTTCATTTTAGAGAAATACTTTTGAGTGATTTACATTTATTCCTAAGAAATATCCCTTGGATGTCAGTTGCATTTGTTCAACAGCCTGAGGAGTCATTCTACAGAGAAGGGAGAGCCACTGCTGGGAGAAAATAATGATTCTTCAACAAGAATTTATTTTAGCATTTTTCAGGTTCTCCTTCCTTTTATTCACACTCATTTATAGAAGGAAAATTTTTAATCATAGTATTAATTCAATTAGAATAATTAAGCAAAACAACCTATTAATTTGCTTATATACATGGAAGCTTATTTCAAAGCAAATATTTGGATTCAAACACTAGTGTTTGGAAATCTATTTGGTAACTGGTAATTTGACTGAATCGAACCAAGTCATTATTATTTCTTAAGTGTCATTCAGGATAACCTGTTTAATTTTTACACAGTTAATATAAAAAAGGAAACTTAAACATCCTTTCAGCTTGAGATAATTGCTGTTAATATTTTGATATGTGGCCCTCTAAATATATATATAGCCAGATATATGAATTTCTTCTAAAATGTCATAAATGAGGCCATAAATAAGTGAGGCCATAAATAAGTGACTGAATGGATGAATGCATATTTAAAAGAATTAGACCACAATGTATATACAATTTTTCTCATAAAATATATTTTCTAGTAAGTATATTTTTATTACACCTTTTTTAACGACTACATATAACTATTTGATTTTTATTAGTCCCTGAAGTTGAACATTTATTAATAGGTTATTTCTAATTCTATTGCAATTTTAAACAGTACCATAACTGACATTCTTTAGCCACATCTTTGGGTATCTTTACAATGATTATATTAAAATCATCTTCTAGACATGAAATATTAAAGAAATGGGTTGCTTATTTTAAAGATTTTTGATACATACTTTCAAATTGTGCTACAAAATTTCATAAGAATTGATATTCTCACAGGCAATACATTGCAGGGTTCATCTTTTTGACTCTTGCCAATGAATTATAATTTTTATGTAATCTGATATTTTTTTTTAGAATCTGATATTTTTAAAAATGTGATTTAATATTATTTACTTGTAGTAAATTTAAACATTTTATTGATATACTTGAGGATCATAATTATTTTTTTGAAGGTATCAAAGACTTTATTTTTCTCATATTAATTCACTGGCATTCTTCATATGTCAGGGATTGATCGTTTTAGATTTCAGTGTATCTCCCAATATTTTAATATTTTAATTTTATTTTAGGTTTACCATTTTATCTGCTTATAACAATTTTATTTATTTACTGCTTTAATATGTGTGTATATACACACATGTATAGTTATACATAGATATAGACATATACATATATAGTATATATACACATACATAGTTATATATATAGCTATTTGTTTTCAAAGTCACTGCTCTTTTCCTTTAAGAAACTGCATTTGAGGTCATATTTTGGAAGAACTAATGTTATAATATATAAATGATATATAAACACTTCTGTTTTCTTCTAATGATTTTTATAAATAAAATTATTTTATATTTTTAATACACTATTTTTTATTTTAAGGCTTAGTTCCCTACTGTACATTTTGAATTTGCTGGAATTTGCATTGTTATTAAAAGTGAGGTCTTTTTTCTTTTCATTGTAAATGCTAAGGGGTCACCGCTGGCATAGAGCGAAGTGATGGATTTTGGTCATCATTGTTCTCCACCTGCAACTCGGCTGAGTTTTGTTTGGCTGAGTCTCTCATTGCCTCCCATGCCCAGGCTTGGCCCCCTGCCTGTGCCAAATGAAAGCTGAGAAGGGACAGCAGGACACATTGTTCTGGTGTCAGCACTGAGAGGCTTTCCAGGGACAGTGGTGGGATCACGATTTAATCTACACTGATTGTCCCCTGGTCCAACCTTGGTAGTTAGTGGGGTCCACTCGGGCTCCCTGCTTCTCTCACAAATGGGGCTCTTCCTCCCATGCAGGAATCCAGGTACTGATCAGGTCACCCTTCATCTTGGTCTCGCCAGCACTGTTTCTTGCAGACATTCCTTGAAATTTTGCAAGGGTGAATGGCACTTTTTTCCCCTGGTTTTAGACATAGGTGTAGACTTCAATATTTTCTTACATTCCTTTTAGCATATTAATGGGATTCAAGAGGCAGGGAGAATTAAATATGTTGGCTCCATTTTTACCTTGAACCAGAAATCTTTAAAGTCAGTTCCATTTCTTTGTTTTCCTGTGCCTCTTATAATTTAGAGAATCAAAATAATCCAAAACACTTAGAATAGAAATGGTTGTCTCTAGAAGCCACTTTGCCCTTGTCCAGACATTTTCTGTTGCGGCTCTGAGCGATGCCCTAGCATAGTTAATGAGCGCTGTCTTTGACTAATAGATGAGGAAATCAATGCATGTTGTCTCTCACTGTGGCTTCTCCATCGCACAGTGGGGGTGGGGGAGCTTTGTGATTTTTTTCCTGGCGTAAATGCAAGTCACTGGGTCACCTATCTCAAGTGCATTTGAATATGATCCTTATTTCCAATTGAAGAGTACAACTTTCAGGAATAAAACTTTCATGAGTGACTTTCAGGAGTCTCAGGCAGGAAAGAAGTGCAACGTGGAAGATAGGAAGATTTCTAGCACTGCGGAAATCACAACCCAACAGGGGCTTCATGAACTGTACTGGTTGAGTTTATGCAGTGGGATTGCCAACACCTTTCCCACTCACTTACACATAACCTTCAGAATGGCTCTTAGGGTATGAAAGAGCCAGCGTCTCAGTCGTCAGTGCTGCATTCCTGGAGAGAATGGACTTACACAGAGAGAGCCCACTAGCAGAACCCCCTGGTGTACAGAGCTTGCCATCTCTATGGCTTCGCCACACACGTGTAGACCTTTAGAATGGCTGGTTGTCACGAGTGGCTGAGATTGTATTAATAGGTGCAATGGGGTCAGTGACTTCCTTGCCTCTGAGCACAGAGTTATCAGGTGTGTGAGACACAGCAGGTGCAGCGTGTTTTTAATACTCCTGCCATAGTAGTGAGCAAGATACTCACGGCCACTCACTGGACTCCTTAGACTTCCTAGATTTCAGGTCACACTCTAAGAACAGCCAAGAGTTCGTTCTCCTCTTTTACCATAAATAGAAATACTAGGCTTGCATGATACACACTCTTCTGGGCTTGAGTCACCGCTCGCTGTTCTATGCTGAGCTGCAGATCTGTTGGGATATTTTCTGCTACACGAGTGCCTTCCATTCTGAATATTTTATACATTCTACACAGGCTTGGCAGAATAAGGGCTTTCACCAGCGATGAATTCATAGTACACACATTGGCAGCTTTCCTGAACTGTTTACTTTAAAAACATCATCAGCAATTAGCCTGTAAAGTAGAAATTTAAATGAAATCCACAAACAAACACGCCTTTGAGTCAGCCAGTGACTGGAGATGGGTCTAAAGAGGCCTGCTGTAATTAGGCAGGACAAGAGTGGAGAGGAAATTAATGGCAAGCTTACAGAGCACTGGGTTCTTCCACCATAGCTTTGAAATATTCTATAATTCCAAAGGGAAGGGAAAGAGTGGCATACGAGATGGGTAGAATCCATCAATACGTATTTATCCTGTTCATTGACACATTTGCTATGTACTCAAGAGCCGTGCTGATCACTGGAGATACAAAAAAGAGGAAGGGAAGAGGAGTTATTTATTTAGCGCTTTTTGTGTGGCAGATGCTATGTTATTTATTTTTAAAGCATTTTATTATCTTGAATTTTGACGGCATTCTGCAAGGCAGGGATTTTACAGGCAAAGATTTTGCAGATGAAGAATCCCTCAAGAACAGTAGTGCACAGAAGAAAGTGGGTGTGGAAGTTTCACTGTCAGTGGAGATGGGGAATATAGACTAACTACTGCCAGGGTTCAAGGAAGGGAGAGGTTAATATAGGTCGGAGCCATCAAGAAAGGCTTCACAGAAGCTGGCGGGGTAAGTACACCTCTTAACACATGGGTAGAATCTTAAGGAAGTGAGGGAGGCTGGAGGGATGGGCTTTTAGGGAAATAGTCCCTTTTTTGCTATTTTTTTGTCAGGTCATTTTTTTTTCCTAAAGGGTTGGCCTCTACAATGAGGGGGGAAGACTAGGAGATTATGTGTGTCGGGGGGTGGGTGGTGGGAGCTTGTAGGAGCCTGGGGTGGGGTGGTTGTATAGACAGCACTGGAGAGATATCTAGAAATAATTCCTACTCGGCGGCAGGGCCATTTTCAAGACTCGCTAGCGTGCTTTTGACAGCGAAGGAGTTGGCTTAGCTATAGATGAAGAGTCTGAAATGGAGATTTCCAAGCAGGAAAAAAAATGTAAGCATCCACTCTGAGAATTTTGAAAGTGCCGGGTTAGTCTCAGAGTCAGGCTTTACAAACATTACTGTGTTTTTAAACTCTATTCTGGCAGATAACTTTATGCTTTACAAAGATCTTTCACATCGCTATGTCTTCTTTGAGCTTTATCTTTGCCAAGATTCTGACGAGGAAGAGACAGTATTTTCTTAATCTGTTTGACATATGATCAGTCCTCTTTGGTACAGGTGTGGTGTTGGAGACAAGCGAACCAGGTTGCATTTTCAAACTCGTCAACGAGGTAGTTTCTACGGACTGTCTCTTTCACTCTTGTTGGAAAGGCAGCCACAAACTCTAAAGCCTCACGGTTTCACAGCAGAAAGGGGAGAGGAGTTGGTGGCAAACAAGGACCAAATAAAAGTTAATGGCAGGCTGGTGAGTGTTCACTGAGCGGATTTAATTCTTTTTCAGTTCTCAATCTCATTAAGTTTGAAGCTCTAGGCTTCCATTATGAGTGAGGTGTTTCACTTGCATCCATCAACGCTAATTCGCTTTAGTTGACTATCTTAGTTTGTTGGTCTTTTAATATTTAAAATATTCCATGCACATTCGAAGCTTTCCTGCCTTGATTAGGAAGCCAGCAACCAGGCACTGGGGACAGCTAGGAAAAGCCAACAGCATGCTCAGACCTGCTCTTGAAAAGCCAAGCCGACAACATGCCAGCCAAGGTCAACACGGCATTAGACTTAGGACTCTGGAGTCTGACTGTTCCGAGATTTAAAAACATTTATATTCTAATAATATATTGAGTGAAATTCAAATAACATAAAATTCGCCATTGTAAAGTGGACAATCCAGTGGCATTTATAATAGTGCATTCATAATGCAACTACCACTTCTAATTCTAAAACATTTCCTCCTTTTTACCCATTAATCAGTTTCTCCCCTTCACCCGCTTAGTGCCTGACAAGTGCCAATCTGCATTTTGTCTCTATGCATTTATCTATTACTGATACTTAATATAAATGGAATCATTTATTATATGTTTGGCTTCTTTCACTTAGCATAATGTTTTGGGGGGTTATCCACATTGCAGTAGGTATCAATACTTCATTCCTTTTTATGAGTGAATAACATTCCATTGCACATAAATATCACAATTTGTTTATCCATTGGACATCTGGGCTGTTTCCACCTTTTGGCTACTGTGAATATAGGTGTACAGGTACTTGTTTTTAGTTATTTGGGGTATATTTCTAGGAGTAGAATTTTGGGGTCAGATGATAATTCTATGTTCAATTTTTTCAGGAACCACTGAAATGTTTTCCACAGTTGATGAACCATTTTGCATTCTTGCCAACAATATATGAGGGCTTCAATTTTTCCACATCCTGGCCAACACTAGTTATTTTCCATTTTTTTATTACAGCTATCCCAATGGATGTGAAGTGGTACCTTATTGTGGTTTTGATTTGTATTTTCCTCATGACTAATTATGTTGATCATCTGTTCATGTGCTAGTTGGCCATCTGGAGAAATGTCTATTCAAGTCCTTTGTCCATTTTTAAAACTCAGTTGTTTGTCTTTTTCTTGGGAATTTGTAAGACTTCTTTATGTGTTATGGACACTGGCCCTTATCAACCATATGATTTGCAAATATTTTCTCCCAGTCTGTATGTTGTATTTTCACTTCACTGATAAAGTCCTTTGATGTGAAAAAGGTTTAAGCCCTTCTGTCAGATACCCACCTGTTTATCTCCCTCCTTATCCAAGTACCAGCTCAGTGATATGTCCTTAGGGAAGCTTTTCCTGACCACCTTATTTAGAATCCATTGGTCCTGTTCCCTACCCTGCTTTATGTTTCTTTGTAGAATGATGATTCCTAGAACGTGAGCTCCATGTGAGTGGGGACTCTATTTTATTCATTGCTATAATCCTAGCATCTAAAACCATGTCTGATACACACTGCGCATTCAGTAACTTCTGAGTGAAGGAATGAATGGATGAGTTCTCCTCTAGAGAAAGAGAAGTGTAAGTAGCACAATTAGCATAAATAAAATAGGATTTGGGCTGAGGCAGAATTTGATTTTAGCGCCACTTTTGTCACTTATCCTTTGTGTGATCTCAAGTAAGTTATTTAACCTCTTTGGATCTCACTTTGCTCATCTGTAAAATGGGTGTAATAATATGTATCCTGAAAACTTATAGAGAGACTTGATTGTTAGGCATGTAAATCTGGTACATTGTTTGGCAAATAATAAGTACTTAAGCAATTGCAGCTGTTATTAAGGACATTGTTTTTCACCCTCACATAGGTTATAACTCATGAAAGTCTTGGTTCTTAGAAGACAATGATATATTTTGGCTTCTGGACTCACAGCTTCAGTGCTGAAATTGCTTGGTGTCTGACAACATGGAAGACTTAGTTTCCCCAAAATTGATCAGCTCTGTTCCAGTGGTAATTTTATTTGACGTATTGTCTTTCCCCCTTGAAGTAAGTACATTTTGGTTCCTGAGTCTAGAGAGAATTTCAAAAAAAGATACAGTGTATATTGATAAAATGAAGGCAGCTTTATATTTTGAAT
>CAUYSK010045807.1:0-16230 GCA_963575035.1 Avahi laniger
ATTATTATTATTATTCCAAGGTATTGTGAGGGTACAAACATTCTAGTTACACTTTATGTCTTTGCCTCACCCAAATGCAGGTTAAAGGCGTGCCCTTCCCTCCCTTTAGTGCTCCCCGTGTCCTTTAGTTGTAGATTTGCCGCCGCTCCCCCCTTCCCGGTCTCCCTATTCCCTAGAGAGTATTTCTGCCGTGTGATCACCCTAGTGTTGATCAGTTAGTACCAATTTGATGACGAGCACAAGTGGAGCCCGTTCTTCTGCTCTTGTGGTGCCTCACTTTGGATGATGGGCCTAAGTTTAGTCCAGGAAAGTATAAGAGGTGCTAGATCACTGTTGTTTCTTATGATTGAGTAATATTCCATTGCAAACATATACCAAATTTTAGTAATCCACTCATGGATTGACAGGCATTTGGGTTGTTTCCACATTCTTGCAATAGTGAATTGTGAAAGAATATATTGATAGAAATCCTTGTACATGAGTGTTTATAACATATTTATTTTGTAATGACTCCAAACTGGAAACAACCTAAGTATTTGTGAAACAGTGAATGGATTAACACATTAGAGTGTATCTAAACAATGGAATACTTCATAGTAATAAAAAGGAAAGAACTATTGATGTATGCAGCATCATGGTTAATTATGTAGAAGGCAAAATAATTATGTTGAGTGAAATAAATTAGACAAAAAAGAATACAGACTGACTCTATGATCAAATTTAAACAAAATTCTTTAAAATTCAGAGTAATTTGTTGTGAAAGAAATCAGATCATTGGTGACTCTGGATGAGGTAGGGATAAGGAGGAGCAACAAGGTAGATAACAAAGGGCATAAGATAACATTTGAGTGCGATAGATTATCCATTACTTTGTGGTGATGGTTTTATGAGTGTATACATAAGCCAAACTTATCAAATTGTTCACTTTATATATGAGCAATCTATTTACATCAGTCATTCATCAATAAAGCTTTAAAAAAGAATAGTCAAATGTATTTTACAAATACATTTAACAAAAAGGATTTGAGTTGACAAGTAGATATTAATATTTTCTGAAGGCTTAAATTCAAACAAAATCACACACATACATGATGTTTAATTTAAAGAGATTGAGGGTTATGTATTAATTTTTTCTTAAATTTTGCAACATATAGAACATGATCATAATCATGGAAAGTCACATATGGTGTTATCACTTAACATATGGAAAACACAGTGTTAATATAATCTTAAAAATGTAAGCCTAATATACAAAATGGTGTGTGTGTGTGTGGGTGTGTGGGTGTGTGTGGGTGTGTGTGTATGTTTGTATCTTTATCTTCTCAGATCAACACTGGAGAAGAGATTTAGAGTTAGTATGTCAGTATAATAACTTTATAAAATATTTAAGGTATTTACTTGGGAAAAAAATCCGCAATTATTCAGTCCAAATCAAATACTGGGCTAGTACTAAATTTCATAGTAATTCATACAGAATTTTAGCAGAGCATCTCTCCATTTTTACCCTTAAAAAATAACTTTTTTGAATTATCACAGGTTACATGTAGATATAATTTTTGAAAGGTATTTATTGGTAACTTTGGAGATTAATTTGGGTGTTGTAACCATTGTTTGTCTCATAAAGTTAAAAATGTTCTATTTTTTTAAATTTGTAATATATCCAATAAAAGAATCTATTTGTAAAAACCAGAAAGCACAAGTGGAATATTAGCAAGTGTTGAGCTTGAATGCACACAAACTAAGCTACCTCATGCATGTTAATATATATTTCATTATGTCTATAAACTAGCCATTTCTCTGATAGACTTAGATGGTAAAAAGACAAAAAACTGCCAACTATTTGATTTAAAAGTTAACTTTAAAAACAAGAATATTATCAATGAAAAAAAAGTAATTCTATACTTTCATTCACAGTTGACTTTTGAGGCATAATATTTCTAAATATTTACTAAGTTACTTAATAATCCCAAATGTTTACTAAAAGGGAAAATCTACATATTTTTACTTTAGGTGCTATAGAAAATTGGTTTAAAAATACATGATACCCAGACTAAACTTTAGATACTTAAGAAGTCTATGTTTCTATAACAGAGAACTACCAGAAATGGTTTTCAAATAATAAGGAAATATTTATAATCTCTCTTAATAAGTCCAAAGGAATGTTGTCTCCAAAATTAATTAATTAAAGTCAATACTCATCAGGAAACAGCCATCTTCTCAAGTGACTTTCTCAATTCCCATCATAGTTGCCATAGTTTCAGGTTGCAAATTCAGACAGAAAACACATATCAGAAGAAGAACTATTCCTTTGTATGTATTTCTCTTACATCAGTGAAAAAATCTTTACCAAAAGATTCTCAGAAGTCTCTGCTCCATGTTGCCTTGGCAAAAATTGTGTCACATGACCATGCCTAGCTCAGTCACTAGGAAAGGGATAAAGCCTGATTGATTTTGATCCTATAAACTGGGCATAGAATTACCATGTCCCTCTTTTTATTCAACTGGGGGAATAAGAGAGGAATAGTTTATGAATACGGTACCAGCAAGGTGTGCTACATTTATTCACAGTTTCATCTTAAGCAAATGCTAAATCCACTACATATTCCAAACATGTACAAATAGACTTAAAGTCTAATTTTCTATAGGAAAATATATTTAAATTTACACTGTATTGAAATGAAAATATGTTAAATAGAACAGGAAGAAAAAAATGAACTTTATAAAATATATGAATCTTTGTTGTTCTATTTTTCATTATACAAGGGATTCATTACTAACAAATGTGCTGCCTAGCAATATTTCATCTATAAAATCAGTTACATTGAAAAGCATGTATCTTCCCAAAGGTACTATCTCAGAAATGTGTATTTTACCAGACAAGAGCAAAAACTGCCTGTAATATTCAAGATAAATTAAATTCTGTCTATGACTATCATCTATCTATCATCATTCTCTCTCTGCCTTAAAAGAAAGAGAAATAGTATAATTGCCACCCAAGAAATTAAAACAAAGTCCAAAATTGGCATTTTCAGTAACTTGGGATTTGAAAAATACCTTTTTTATGTTAGAATACTTCTAAATTTACAGAAAATTACAAAGATAGTAAAGAGAGTTCCTATATATTAATAACATATACCTGGTTTCCCCTGTTATTGATACTTTACATTAGTATGCTACCTGTGTTATATTAATGAACAAACATTGTCATATTAACTAAAGTCCATATTTTAGTAAGATTTCCTTAGATTTTTTTTTTTTTCCCTAATGGTCTTTTTCTGTGCCAGAATCACGTTCGGGATACCACATCTCACTTACTCATTTATGTTTCTTTAGGCAACTCTTAGCTGTGATCATTTCTCGGACTGTCCTTAACTTGGCATCTCTGGCAGTTTTGAAGAGTACTGGTGAGGAATTTTTGTTAAATGTTCTTTACTTGAGATTTTTCTGATTATGATTAGACTGGGATTATGGATTTTGATTTCATCATATCCTATCAAGGAAACACTATCAACTTGACTTATCACTGTTGATGTTAATCTTGATCACTTGATGGAGGTAGCCTTTGTTGGGTTTCTCCATTGCAATATTTCTCTTTACTACCTTTGTGGACTGTACTCTCGGGAAGAAAGTCCCTATGCACAGCCCACACTTAAGAAGTGGAGAGCTGTGTTCTATCTCCTTGAGGGTAGAGTAACTACATAAATGATTTGAAATTCTTTTGCATGGGAGCTTTACTTATTCTCCAACACTTATTTACTTTGTCAATAATTTATTTATATCAGCAAATTCATAGGAATTTTTGAAAAAGTGTTTTAATGCAGACAGGGGAGTTAAGGATATTTTGGTGTTACATCATTTTATAGTCTTTAATAGGCTTACACATATTTTTATTTTACAAAAAGAAACTTATTTTTATTGCAATTAAGAATTTTGCTGCCATCAAATTGTTTTGTAGTACCAATATGTGCCACATTACTGTCACCCTGTTCTCCACTCTCTCTCTCATCAGAAAGAAAATCCTGGTTGTTCTCTAAAAATTATGGCAAATTAGTTTTAGGAAACAGAATACAAGCTCTACTCATGAAATTTTATAACCCGAGGGCTCATTAATCTATAAACAATGGTGTATATGCCTTCCAGCCACGAGAAAAGAGTGGCTTATGTTTTTTGAGTACTAAATACATCTCAGAATTCAAGGACCCACTGTTAGAAAAGTCAGAAAAAGCTATACAAGGACAAGTTAAAAAGTAGCTGTGACGGCACAGGCCATCATTTTTCTGTTTCTACCTGCCCACCTTATTCCTGTCTTTGAAAGTCCACTAGGGGGCAGGTCAGAATTAAATATGTCAGCAGCTCTAATTTATTTAAATTGCTTTAAATCTACTTTTGTTATATATCCAACATTTAAAGAGAATAAGGAATTATTTTCACAGTAAAAATATTGACTTTGTCCAATCATTCTCTTGACTCACACCCATGCAACCTCAGACTCCTGGGCTTAAGCAATCCTTCTGTCTCAGCCTCCCAAGTAGCTGGGACTATAGGCATGTACCACCATGCCCGGCTAATTTTTTCTATATATATTTTTAGTTGTCCAGATAATTTCTTTCTGTTTTTAGTAGAGACGGAGTCTGGCTCTCGTTCAGGCTGGTCTCGAACTTGTGACCTTGAGTGATCCTCCTGTCTTGGCCTCCCAGAGTGCTAGGATTACAGACGTGAGCCACCACGCCTGGCCAATTTCCTCAAATTTAATAATAGACTGTATCCCTTATCCTCACTATATTATTGTTTATATCTCTGAACCTAATCAACTCCATGGATTTTTTTCCCACTCTCACTACTTTGCATGGAGTTTAACCTAAAACAGCTTATCATGCAACACTCAAGGAAATTTTGGTTGTTAAGGAAAATAAAAAGCATTCCGATGTTTAATGCATAAAATTATTATCGGCCTCTGGACTTGGACTCGAATCCAGACAACAGAACCACAGTATTGTAACTCATTATTATATCCATTTTTGGCTAAATAGGATGAGTGAGATATTTCACATAGCATCACATGTGCATTCAAAATTCTTGAATATTTTGAATACTTAATGGAAATATTTTTCTCCTGTTTTAATATCAGAGCACCTGTGTTTATGAGCAAAATATTTGCTTTTATTTTATAATATAACTAACTCTTTGCTTTGGTGATCAAGATGCTAAAACAAATTGGTATTTCATTTCTATGAATGTAAACGTAATTTTAGGAAATGTACTTACGGTGAAAATCATATCATGAGTATTGTGGATTTGAATTTAATGCCTTTTCCAGGTCCTTTTCATTTGAATTTCAGAGCCATATACACCATGAACACCTTTTTTTAAATTCCAAATGTCTTTTTATTTTATTTTATTTTTTATTTCAGCATATTTGGGGGTACAAATGTTTAGGTTACATATATTGCCCTTGACGCACCCGGGTCAGAGCTTCAAGCATGTCCATCTTCCAGATAGTGCACACTGCACCCATTAGGCGTGTATATACCCATCTTCTCCTCCTCCCTCCCATCTGCCCGGCCCACGATGAATGTTATAGCTATATGTGCAAATAAGTGTTGATCAGTTGATACCAATTTGATGGTGAGTACATGTGGTGCTTGTTTTTCCATTCTTGTGATACTTCACTTAATAGAATGTGTTCCAGCTCTATCCAGGATAATGCAAGAGGTGCTAGATCACCATTACTTTTTGTGGCTGAATGGTACTCTGTGGTATACATATACCACATTTGCAGATAACTGCATTTCGACGTGGTTCAATGGGAACATGTTCCTACTGTTACTAAAATTTGGCCAGCAGAAGTTGCATTGTTTTATACTTATCTCTTTCTATCTCCCTTCTATTTTTCTGATTGAAGTAGAATATAGAGGAACAAAAAAAATTAAAAGCCCTTTAAATAAGCCACCAGGTTATGACTTTTATCTTAGTTTTATTATTAAGCATTCATGGTGCAACACAATTCACGATTGTACCATGAATTTTGCACCCAGTAGTGGGATTGCTGGATCAAATGGTCGGTCTACTTTTAGTTCTTTGAGAAATCTCCATACTACTTTCCAAAGAGGTTGTACTAGTTTGCACTCCCACCAACAGTGTATAAGTGTTCCTTTCTCTCCCCATCTAATATTTGGTGCCTTTTTGGTAAGAGTCACTCTTGCTGGGGCTAGGTGATATCTCTTTGTGGTTTTTGTTAGTATTTCTCTGATGATTAATGGTGTTGAGCATTTTTTCATATGTTTATTGGCCATTAATCTGTCTTCTTTTGAAAAGCTTCTGTTCATGTCCTTTGCCCACTTTTTAATGCAGCTGTTTGATTTTTTTTCTTGCAGATTTGCTTTAGTTCTTTGTAGATTCTGGTTATTAGCCCTTTATCAGATGTATAGCATGTGAATATTTTCTACCATTCTGTAGGTTGTCTATTTGCTCTGTTGATAGTCATCTTGGCTCTGCATAAGCTTTTTAATTTAATCAAGTCCCGTTTATTTATTTTTGTTGTTGCTGTGATTGCCCTTGGGTTATTCCCCATGATTTTTTTTTACCTACACCAGTATCTAAAAGAGTTTTTTCTATATTTTATTCCAGAATTCTTATGGTTTCATGTCTTAGATTTAAACTTCTTAATAAAGATGGCAAAACGGTAACTTACGGAAATCTTAAGAAGGGTGCAGTGATGGGTTAGTTTTGTGTGATTTTGCTGGTTTCCTTTAGCTGTTTTTCCCCTATACTATCTGCAAATAGTATTGACTCTATCAAAATTTTTTAAGACAGAGTTTTATTTTGTTGCCCAGGCTAGACTGCAGTGGTGTCATCATAGCTCACTGCAATCTCAAACTCCTGGGCTCAAGCACTCCTACTGTCTCAGCCTACCAAAGTGCAAGAATTTCAGGCAAGAGCCACTGAGCCAGACTTCTATAAAATTTTAAATGGAAAATATCAATAGTAAAAACTCAAGTAAATAGCATTTTCAAAGATATGCATTATTTAGAAACATTTATGAAGTTGGTCCTTCAATTTCTTCAATTATAAGATAAAGTTGAATATTGTGAGATGTAGCTGAGATGTGTATGAAAACACCTTGAAAATGCTAAACGCATAATTTCTTAATAATTTCTATTTGGATAAATAAAATAAAATTAGAGTTAAAATTATAAAATTATGAAATAATGAATGTCCCAGGCCTGAGAATGACATTTTAAACAGTACCATGATCAATCACATACAATTCTCCATTTGAGTATCATCTATATACTGACCTAATGTTACTCCTAATTTCATGTTCAAGGATATTAATTGTAAAAAAAAATCATATATGACTGCAGTTGTGACTAGGTCAATGGAAGGTTATGATTTTCACTCAGTGTAGCAAGGACATAAATACATATTAGCAGCATTGCCTCTCATGCTAAGCAGACAGAATGTTGAATAGCTATAGATCTAGCAGAAAAGATGTTCAAATGTTAGTGGGAAAATTGGGCCATGGTTTCACATCCCTGTAATTTTGTTGACCTTTGAGTTAAGGTGCCATTTGCTTATCTGGCAATAGGATATTGACTACCCATCTCAGAATGTTGCTGTAAGGATCAATTAAGATAAAATACGGTAAAAATAATAAACATAAATTCATGATAAAAACATACCTCAAATATATAAGGTAGCAAAATTGCAAAGATTTTTTAAAATATACACTATACATGAATACCAAATCATGAGTATACATTAAAAATCCTATTGTATACTGAAGCATATAATAAACTGGACCCAAAATTAATAAATAGTTGATAAGCAAAGTGACTATTTTCTCCCCAAGACTCAGCCTTCATCTTCAGTTTTATAAAGGATTATGCAAAGGATTTGAAGTAACTCATAAAAATACGTGTTGTGAATAATCATCACAACTGAGTGCTTACTATATGATAAGCATTATACTAAACCAGCTTAATTTTATAAGTTTGTTTACTCTTTAAAACAATCAACTCACTTAAAGACTATTATTTTCCCTTTCCTGTAGTTGAGGAATCTTAAGTCTTCATGAAGCTAAGTAATTTGATCAAGATCCAAAACTGTAAAATGAAAGAGCCCAAGGGATATTCAAAGTATTTAATGAGAAGCGAGGAAAAGGTATATACCAATTATAATAAATGTCCAACAATAGGAATAGTTCCTGAGACAATCACATCACAATGAGTTTTAGTGGAATATCAATTCTGGTGAAAGCGAAAGTAAACCCAAAATTCCTGGTGCTAAATTCTACACACTACATTGTACTGCCTCACAAACACAACACAATAAAGTATATAAATATTTAGGAATTAGAGTAAAGGTGAAATAATTCCCAGAAAATATAGTCAACCAAATGATTAATACAGAATACATAGTATGTACTCTGAACATTTGGTATAATGGCATATGATTCAGTTCCTAGCTTCTCGCATCCAAAATAGAAGAAAATGTAAACAATTATAAGACTGAAAGCAACAAAAAAATAAAATCTAAACAGATTTTTTAAGGAAGCAAAATTGGTTGTGAGACCTGCAAGATTTTCCTTATTCAGAAACTCAAAAAGTAATTATGAATTACAGGGAGGTAGATACATAACACTTACTATAAAGTGTTATAAAGTGTCATAAATATCAAGATTCACATGGTTATTTCTTTTGCAGTCCCTCTATAAAATACCATAACATAAAGTTAAAATACTGTTCAATAACAATAACTAAAATCTGTGTGATATTCATATAATATAGATCATTTTTGAATATCTATTCTGATACAATAATTTTCCACAAATTAGTTTATCAAATAGTATTTAATGTTTTACACAAACACGCACAAATACACAAAGTTTCTTCCTAAAATGATGGAAAGGTAGGGATATGAAGACAATATACAACTGATTTTGTTAATTTTAATTTTATTATTTTTCTTTTTTGTTACTAAATACGCAGATTGTTTCGACATTATATGAAAATTGCTTTAACCAATATTTTAAAATAATGAGTAATAATAATATATAAAACCAGTCTTTGAAGGCTCAATTTCTTAAATTGAGAATATAAATTTCCAATTAGTAAAAGCCCTAAGTTTAAAACTAATGTTCTGCTAATGTTCTTGCATAATTCATGCCATTTGAATTAAACCAGTAATAAAATGAAATAATAATTTACTTTTAATTACAATAAAAAATTCTGAAGGGAGTCTTGATAGTAAAGTCCAGGCTGAATATTTGATATATACTATTTAATATTAAAGCAGAACATTAAACATCTCAGCCCTTGTGCATATATATTTGTTTCATTCAAATGTTTGACAATAAGCAGAAGCTATCTTAACATTTCTTAGCAAGTACGAAGACTTTAATTAACTTCAGCGGCATGCAACCTCTTTTTTATAAGGAAGTTAACTCTTCAGTGTGATTTAAGGTTTACCATTTGGCAGTTTAATTTTCTACCCCTCTTCTTAATACCACTACTAGATGGACAGCTTCCTTTATTTAAACCTTGTCCTTATCAGTTCTCTCCAGGACCTGACGGTTTGTTAGTAACCCTGCAATTCCATCTCTCATATTTGTTAGAACTCTATTTTCCTACACATCAATGAACACAGTATATTTTCAAGTATGTCAGGATAGTAGGGACTATGTAAGAGATAAGCCAGAAGCAAATTTTTATCAGTCTAAAAGCAACTTTAAAATATAGTGAACCTCAGTGCAGCCTTTCAAATATATTATATTTCTTCTTTTCTTTTCACAATGTGATCATCAATTTTTGGCTGTGATTGAAATTCTAATGTGTGTGCACACACATTCAAAATCAATATAATGGCACTCAACATTTGTTTTGCTCCACTCTCTAATGAGGAAATACTAGGCTGTGCATACCAAAAAGTAGGTTTATACCAAAAGAAGATAACAAGACATAGTTATTTTAAGCGCCAAATTTCAAAGTCCCTTAAAGATAGGTGTCGTATGTAATTCAGCATATTGTTTTTCAGAGCCTCTCATAAGGCATAGCACATAGTAGGCATATATTAACAGTAAAGCTTCAGAGTCATTAAATGCATTCACAAGACAAGGGCCATTAGGCATTAATGTACAAAATTGTAAGACGCCATTGCTACCAGCAAGGAACTAGCATTAGATTGAGAGGAACTATGAACCAAACCTGCACCAAACTACTGTATAGCAAGATAGGAGTCAATTTAAACTACCCAAACTACTTTGGGTAGTTATGAGTCACTCCAATAAAATTTTGTCATAACTGATATGCTACAAAAGGGCAGCAATGTGGTAGAGAAAATATCATTCAATTAATGCTCTGACATTCCTATTCTGATAACAAACATAACATCTTATTAGTGATCTTTTTCAGGTTGCATTACCTCACTGAGCTGCATTAAGAAATTTAGAGCCCTTGAGCATATAAATATATATATATATATTTATATAAATACACATATATACATGTGCGTGTTTGTGTGTGTCCTCATATTAACTCAAAACAGAGAAACAAATTTGTGATTTATCTCAAGATGATTTTATCAATGGTTACTTGAAATATGAAATATGTAATTCTCAAAAAATATTTTGGTACTTCTACTTTGTATATGCTTAGCATAGAAAAATATTCATCTGTAAAAGGTATAATATTCAAGATAGAATATGTAAAGGTCTATGCATCTCTGACTTTCTAGGTGATTTGAAAGTAGAATTATGTGAAACTGTAAAGCCTTATTATTTTTTTTCTTTTTTTCTTTTCTGATTTATGCTTCTGAGAATGATCCATATAATGACTCTAGAAGAACTTTGATTTCATTATACCAAATAAAAGGCTTTATTGAAGATTAAACAAATAATATCATAGTTCTCATTTCTAGATGATTAAAACTACAGAACAGGGGCTGCATAACATACAGGGAAATGTTCATAAAGCTCTTTCAAGTCCATTTGGCACCACACAACTGAGAATGCCATCGGGTGGATAATGATACATAGATTTTACTGCTTTTTTTTTAAAAAAAAAAAAGTAAAGAGATTTTTAACCCTGCCCTACTCCAATAATTCAGTGCATTGCCAAATTTTTTTAAAGGTTTATGCTACTTTAATCTGTATCCTACCAGTTTTTTTATACAGATGATTCTGGACTTATGTCTATTTTACTTTCAATTTTTTGACAATATGATGATGTGAAAGTGATAAGCATTCAGCACATTCCTCTAGTTAAGATGGGACTATGTCCAGATTAATTCATCATAAGTTTAGCAGCATCTGCATATAATTATTTGAAAAATTTAATTATTATAGGTACATAATATTTGTATATATTTATAGGGTACATGTGATATTTTGAAATAAGCATACCATGTATAATAATCAAATCAGGGTAATTAGAGTATCCATCACCTCAAGCATTTATCATTTCTTTTTGTTAGGAACATTCTACTCTGCTCTTTTAGTTAAAGTATACCATAACTTATTGTTGACTATAGTCACTTTGTTTTGCTATCAGGTATTGTTCATTGTATCTAACTATATTTTTTCACACATTAACTATCCCCATTTTTTTATTTCCTCCCTGTTACACTTCCTAACCTCTGGTAACCATCATTCTAATCCCTATCTCCATAAGATCAGTTATTTTAATATTTAGGTCCCACAGATGAGTGAGAACATGAGAGATTTGTCTTTCTGTGTTTGGCTTACTTTATTTAACATAATGTTTTCCAGTTCTATCATGTTGCTGCACATGGCAGGATTTTATTCTTTTTTAAAGCCAAATAATACCCATTATGTATATGTATCACATTTTCTTTATCCATTCATCCACTGATGGACACTTAGGTTGATCCCATATCTTGGCTATTGTGAATTGTGCTGCAATCATCATGGGAGTGCAGATACCTTTTTGATATACTGATTTTCTTTCTTTTGGATCTATACCTAGCAGTGAGATTTCTGGGTTGTATGATAGTTCTATTTTTAGTTTTTGAGTAACTGTCATACTGTTCTCCATAATGGCTGCATTATTTTACATTCCCACCAAGAGTGTACAAGGGTTCCTCTTTCTTCATATCCTTGCCAGCATCTGTTATTGCCTGTTTTTTGATAAAAGACATTTTGACTGAGGTGAGATGATATCTCATTTCAGTTTCGATTTGCATTTCTCTGATGACTAATAATGTTGACCATTTTTTTCATATATCTGTTGGCCATTTTTTATGTCTTCTTTTGAAAAATGTCTGTTTAGATATTTTGCCCATTTTTAGTCAGATGATTTGACTTCTTCCTGTTGAGTTGTTTGGGCTCCTTATATATTCTAGTTATAAATCCTTTGTCAGACGGATCATTTGCAAATATTTTCTTCCATTCTGTCAGTTCTCTCTTCACTTTGTTGATCGTTTTCTTTGCTGTACAGAAGCTTTTTAGCTTGATATGATCCAATTTACCTAATTTTTGATTTGATTACCTGTGTTTTGAGGCATTACCCAATAAATTATTGCCTAGACCAATGTCCTGGATAGTTTTCCCAATGTTTTCTTTCAGTTGTTATGTAGTTTCAAGTCTTAGATTTAAGTCTTTAATCCATTTTGGTTCAATTTTTTATATAGCGAGAGATAAGGGTTCAGTTTTATTCTTCTGCATAGGGATATCCTGTTTTCTCAGCATCATTTATTGAAGAAACTGTCCTTTTCGCATTGGAGGTTCTTGGCAACTTTGTTGAAAATAAGTTCACTATAGATATATGGATTTATTTCTGGATTCTCTCTTCTGTTCCATTTGTCTATGTGTCTATTTTTATGTCAGTACCATGGTATTTTGGATACTATAGCTCTGTAGTATAATTTGAAGTCAAGTAATATAATTCCTCCAGTTTTGTTCTTTTTGCTCAGGATGACTTTGGCTACTCTGTTTCTTTTGTGATTCCACAGATATTTTAGGATTATTTTTTCTATTTTTGTGAAAAATGTCATTGATATTTTGATGAAGATTGCATTGAATCTGTAGATGCTTTGGATAGTACAAACATTTTAAGAATATTGATCCTTCTGATCAATGAGCATGGAACATATTTTCATTTTTTTTGTGTCCTCTTAAATTTTTTTCATCAAGGTTTCATAGTTTTCACTGTAGAAATATTTCACTTCTTTGGTTAAATTTATTCCTAGATATTTTATTTTATTTTATTTGTAACTATTGTAATTGGGATTACTTTCATTGTTTCTTTTTCAGATTATTAGCTGTTGGCATATAGAAATGCTACTGATTTTTGTATGTTGTATGTTGATTTTGTATTCTACAGCTTTATTGAATTTGTTTATCAGTACTGATATTTTTTCTAGATTTCTAGATTTCTCTAAATATAAGATCATATCATCTGAAAACTATGACAATTTTACTTCTTCTTTTCCAATTTGGATGCCCTTTATTTCTTTCTCTTCTCTGATTGTTCTAGCTAAAACCTTCAGTACTATGTTGAATAACAATGGTGAAAGTGGGCATCCTTGTCATGTTCCAGATCTTAGAGGAAAGACTTTTAGTTATTTCTCATTCAGAGTAGTCCTAGTTGTTAGTCTGTCATATATAACATTTATTGTATTATACCTGATGTTCTGAAGGCTTGTATCATGAAGGGATGTTGAATTTTATGAAACGCTTTTTCAGTATCAATTGAAATGATCATATTTTTTTTGTCCTTTTTTTCTGTTGATATGATAGATCACACTTACTGATTTATGTTGAACCATACTTGCATCATTGGGATGAATCCCACTTGATCGTGATGAATGATGTTTTTAATGTGTTCTTGAATTTGGTTTGCTAATGTTATGTTGAGGCTTTTTACATCTATGTTCATCGGAGATATTGGCCTATAGTTTTCTTTTTTCATCGTGTCTTTGTCAGGTTTTGGTATCATGGTGATAGACGCCTCATAGAATGAGTTAGGAAATATTTCCTCCCTGTTGATTTTTTTGAATAGTTTATGTGGGATTGGTATTAGTTCTTCTTTAAAATTCTATAGGATTCAGTTGTGAAGCCATCAGGTCCTGGGCTTCTCTTTGATGGAAGACTTTTTATTGCTATTTCTATCTTGTTACTTATTACTGGTTTATTAGGTTTTTAGATTTCTTCCAGTTCAATTCTGGTAGGTTATATGTGTCTAGGAATTTATCTATTTATTCTAGGTTTTCCAATTTATTGGCATATAGTTGATCATAGTAGTTTCTAATGATTATCTGGGTTTCTTTACTATCACTTGTAACATCTCCTTTTTCATCTCACATTTTATTTATTAGGGTCTTTTTTTCTTTTTTTCATAGTTAATTTGGCTAAAGTCATGTCAATTTTGTTTATGTTTTCAAAAAACAACTTGGCATTTCATTGTTTTTTGTATTTACTTTTTGGTTTCAATTTTATTTATTTCTGTTCTTTTCTTTATTATTTCTTTCCTTTTACTAATTTTGGATTTGATTTACTCTTGTTTAACTAGTTCATTAAGACACATCATTAGATTATTTATCTGAAGATTTTCTGCTTTTTGATGTAAGCATTTATTGTTATAAACTTTTCTCTTAGTGCTGATTTTTCTGCATCCCTTAAGTTTTGTTATGTTGTGCTTTCATTTTCATTTGTTTTGAGAATTTTTTACATTTCCTTCTTAATCTGTCCATTGACACTGGCCATTCAGGAGCATATTGTTTTATTTCCATGTGTTTGTATAATTTCCAATGCTCCTCTTGTTATTGACTTCTAGTTTTATTCCATTGTAGTCAGAGTAAATACTTGATACGATTTCAATTTTTTGGAATTTTTTAAGACATGTTTTATGTCCTACAATATGGTATATCCTTTTTATTTATTTTTTATTTTTTCTTAATTTTTTATAGCAAATGTTGCCTGATAAGAGGGTCTGTCCTTGAGAATGATCCATGACTTGAGAAGAAGAATGTGTATATTGCAGCTCTTAGATGAAATGTTCTGTAAATACCTATTACCTCATTTGGTCTACAGTGCAGATTAAGTTCAGTGTTTAATTGTTGATTTTCTGTTTGGATGATCTGTCCAATGCTGAAAGTCAGGTGTTGACATCTCCAGAGCTTATTGTACTTTCGTTTATCTCTCTCCACAGTTCTGATAATATTTGCTTTACATATTTGAATATTCCAATGTTGGGCGCATATACATTTAGAATTGTTATATCCTCTTTCTGAACTGATTCTTTTATCATTATATAATGACCCTTTTTTGTCTCTTTTAGAGTTTTTGTCTTGAAATCTATTTTACCTGTTAGACACACAGCTGTAGGACTTTCCCAAGGACTACGGACTTAGTGGCCTGACTGCCTTTCAAAATTAATGCAGATAGCAGGCTGCTTTTGTCTGCCAGTGGTGAAGCTAGCCAGAACTCAGTGGATTCTGCCACTGAAGTGGAGGATTTCCCTTTGGCTGGGCTGGTCTAAATACTGGCTCCATGGGTGCAGGCAGAAGTGTACACTGTGCTGTGTTCCCTTCTGACAGGGGGCCATGAGTTTCAATGCAAAGTCCCACATTCACTTCACTATCCCTCCCTTGGACACACAGATTCTCTCTCCACCTGGTATCTGTGTGGTGCTGCCAGGGAATGAGGGAGGGATGGAGTAGGCAATGAATGACTATCTTTCCTGCCCTCTTTAGTGCCTCTTTCCTTGATATAATGTTAAAACCAGGTACTGTGGTCACTCACCTGAGTTTTGAACAACTTCTGAAGATGATTTCTTTTGTGGACAGTTGTTGAATTTGATGTTCCTACGGAAGGACAATTGCTGGAAGGTTCTATTCATCCATCTTGCTCCATCCACTCCTATATAATTTATATTGTGACTTCTACAAGTGCTCAGTGTAATCTTCATGCAATAAATGCTCCAATATTATTAATGAAATTATGACTTTATTTTGAAAAACTGACATAAAGTCATGTAATTACTGATTTACAATCTGAATTACAACTATGTATTAAACTGAAAATGTAAATGCCAGTTATAAAGGTGCAGTACTTTATAATACACACTGCTGCTATAATGGTCCTTTGCTTTCTACAAATGGCTAAGATCAGAAGCAAATTTTCTAGTGAAAAACTCTGAAGCAAATTGATATTATATAAAATTCTTTGAAAGACAATCGCTCTCTCCTCAAATCAAAAATTATTAAATAATA
>CAUYSK010045808.1:0-27537 GCA_963575035.1 Avahi laniger
TAGAAAGAAATTAATTGGACAACTAAAAATATATAGAAAAAATTAGCCGGGCATGGTGGCGCATGCCTGTAGTCTCAGCGACTTGGGAGGCTGAGGCAGGAGGATTGCTTGAGCCCAGGAGTTTGAGGTTGCTGTGAGCTAGGATGATGCCACGGCACTCTAGTCCAGGCAACACAGTGAGACTCTGTCTCAAAAACAAAAAAGTGCTAAATCTGCTGGTGTCACAATTTGTTATTTAATTAATTATTCCTTTATTCTTTCCAATAATAGTGTAAGCCCCTAGTAAAATTACTTATCTCTAAGTCATTGAGAAATTAATTTTGTCTTTGATTAACATCAGAAATATATCAGAGAAAGAAGTTTGGGAATCTTGATTCTCTGTTCATGACCAAGAATATCAGCATCTTTCCTGACCCCTATATGCCTTAGTTATATAGATTTGATAGAGTCGAACGCTTGGTTAAAGAAATCCAGCTCATGACTATTTCTTGGAGAAAATCCACAGTTATTTAATATTATTGTTCCTGTGGTGGTGGTGGTGGTGATGGTGATGGTGGCCACAATTTACTTAAACAGGTATGTCCAAATCTTACCTTAGCGATAAAGAGAAAACTCAATAAAGGACCCACAAAATGTCTAGCTTTCAGCAATGTAACTCTCTAGAGTATCTTCCAAGATAAAATGATTGCAAAAATCCCTCGCGGAATAAGGTTATTAATGTTGTGTGACATCTACCATAAATGATTGGTTCAAAGTATATCTGTCGTGCTCCCTTCCAGTAATAGTTAGAATTAAAGCTATTTTTACTTTACAAGGATAAAATGAAATGATTTGTACATAAGAGGATTCTAGTTCTTCTCTTCTTTAAATCAATGTGTTTTGTAATTAACAAAAAAATCAATAATTTAAAAATAAGTATTCTTTCAATGTAGCTTCAAATTCTAAATAATTTTTTGTTAAAGCATCTTTATAGGAATGTGCATGCAATATAGGTCTATTGAGAATTAAACATTGATAGCTATTTATACAATTAGGATGAATATATAATATGTTCTGTATCTTGGAGAAACAATATAGAATTCTATGATGAGATGGCAAGGAAAATGGGATGAGTTATATTTATAACTCATCCAAAAATGACATCATCATTACAAATAAATAGGAAAAAGTCTAAAACATTTCCCTACTTTAACCCATTAAAAATTATTATCTGTTTTGCCAAAATACCATTCTTACAGACCTTCACTCTAGCATTAAATAAAGTGCAGGCTCATTTAAACATTATTAATGCTTAATAAAGAAGGAATCTGCACAGTGTTCAATGCTGCATCCTATAAACAGAGTTAAAAGCCAAAGAAAAATAAACCTTTATTTTGTTACTAATAATGACTGGTAATTATTTTTTATCATTTTGTCTCTCTGTTGGTTTGTTTTGTAAATTAGATCTTAAAATATGGCACATCTCCACCATTTAGGCATATTTAATGTGAAAATTATTTCAATTATTTTTGGGTTCCTTTGTCTAAATCCTACCTTTTTTCTTAGAAAAACACACAAGTCCTTTGTAATAATAATCTGGTTAAAAGATTGTCCTTCTGCATATTTATCAATAAAATCCTCTGCAAGCTTCCTGCAGCTTCTCTCTTAACTCAAATGGCATCAATACTAACAAAATAACTGAGTTGGCCAGTTAGACTAAATAATTTGTTGCATGTAATTTGTTTCATAACTCAACCAATCGGTTTACAACTAATAGGTTGGTGCTTAGTAGAAATAGGAAATCTGTGACTACACATATAAAAAGAAAGAGAATAGAGGTAACATAATTATTACTCAAATGATACAGGTAAAGTTTTGAGGGAAGTCCTGAATTATTCAAGTAGAAACGGTTTTTTTTCTTTTTATGAAATACCTAACATTATGTTGGTGCAGCTTTAAAATTTTCCAAAAATATGGAAGACATGAAAGTTATGATTCCTAGAAGGAGATGTTTTTATTGACTATGCTTTTAAATCTGTAATAAGTCAAGATATGTTAAGACCATATAACCATCAAGAAACAATATAACATGATGTCTTTCTAATACCTGCAGTTTGAAACTCAGTACATAAAAGGTCTATTTTGGCCATTTTTATAGTACATCTTATTGAAAATAACAAATCAACTTTCTCTAACTAAAACCTTGAGCTTATCAGACCAAATAGTTTGAAAAATAAAATATGCCTAAATGTTCTATTAGTTTTAAATGGATGCAAAAGGCATGTATCAGAAATAAGAAAAAAAAAAAAAGAAACCTCTGCACATTTAGGAATTAAATGAACATTTTCAAACATTTTCAAATTGTGCATTGAATGAAAACTTAGATATAATATATTCAAAGGACTTTAGATATATTTTTCATTTAAATTCATCATATCAGTTTTAGCCCAGCCTTCTTGCTCTGCATATCTTTTCTTTCTTCCCTGTGAATGAGTTAGTAAAAAAACTGCTGCATCCATTCTGATTAGCCAGCAGATAAGCAATGTGAAAACTGATTTAAAGTCTCTTCCACTGGAGATGTCAAAACAGATGTTACTTTCCTACAGGATGACAGCACTGGGCCCGAAATGTCAAACATAATTAAAAATTTTATTTTCAAATGTACTCCACAGTTTATATGTACTAAAAGTATGTCTTACCTTTTGAACTTGTAGACTGCAGTGCTCTGCAAAATGTGAGAGGCTTTATTTTCGTTTAGGTGCCATTTGGGAATGAAATCATTTCATCAATCGGTACCCAGAGGTTTCCTTCAGGATTTGGCATGAAAAGACTGGCATTTCATTAAAATGTGCTGATGACTCAAAGAGCAGTTCTAGCAGGACTGATTTCGCTCACCCTCCCATCTGTGAATATCAAGGTTTCTCCCAGTGGGTTACCCAAATTAGAGAATAAATTAAGGTGTCTTTCTTTTTATGATGATATCACTCACTTCATTCTCTAAAAGGAGAGGGTTGGAAGTTGCATGTTACTTAGTCATATTTATTGATTATTTACTAAGTTTCTCTCAACATCTATCTCTTGGAAACATGAGTAGTAAAATATCTGGAAAAAAACAGTACCTTTGCCTTTTTATGATGTGTTCAAAATGAATTGATAGTACAGAATTTACAGCATACATCAAAGAATATCACCAAAGATTTGTACTCTTACAGGGAAAATAAGGATTTCCAAAAGCATGGATACTCCAAAGAAGGTTTCCACATCCGCAATGTGTAATTTGAGGAGCTCTGACCCACCCACAACCACAGCCAATTACCTCCAGCCTTGAAATGTAATTTGTTTTTCACATGTCTAACCCCTTTACTGGAGAATAAGTTTCCTGAGGGCAAGAAAATCATCATGTTCATGTGTTTTTCAGCTACAGAAGCTTCATGATGCCTTGCACATAGGTGGGTGGCTCTCAGTAAGCATTCTTTGAGTAAATTTAGTTGGAGTGTTGGAAAACCTTACAAAGAACTTCTGCCCTCTGAGGCAGTGCAGCAGAGTGGGTCAGAGCAGCAGTTCTAGCCCTTGGCCGCTTGATTTTGAATCTCAGATCTACCACTTATTAACCTGTGACTTTGGGTAAGATTTGCATTGCTGTGCTTCTGTTTCCATATATGTAATATGGTTATCGTGAGGATTAAATGGTATAATATGTATAAGATGTTGGAACAGCACCTGGCATATGGTTAAGTACTCAATAAATACTAGCTACCACCACTACCATCTTCCTTTAATGTGGCCATGATATGATAACCCCTTGTGATATCCATCACTGTGATGTTAGTGATCAGGAGTCACCCCTATACCGCTCAGGTATATGCATAAATGACTAATTTCCAAAGAACTCCAGGTAGTGAAATTTCAGGCAGTGAAATTTTATTGTGAGCTGAGGAATTTGGAGAGTTATCTGTCAGGAATCAGAATGAGGTAGCAACCTTCATCATTTTGGATTACAAAGGTTTGAAAGATCTTGGGCAAGTTTTCCTCTAGTCACTTCTCAAATACTGACCCTAGAAATGTTCATCTGATCCCAGCTCCCAGGGTCTCTCATTTCCTTCACTAATCATAGATACTGTTCCTTCTAGATTTCATTCCCTGAGCATTTAGGCTGTTTCTTATTAGTAAACTGGATTCCATCTTGTCTTTTTCCTGATTGTAAAGAAAATACCTCTAGGTGTTCACTCAGTTAAGTATGTTTGCTGTTGGTTTCCATTAGCTTATTAAGGGAGTCTCCTTCTGTTCTTAGGTTACCAATAATTTTTGTTAATAATAGACACTGAATCTTATCAAGTGCCTTTTTGAGCAGCTATTAATCATGCTTTCACCTCTTATTAGAATAAATTGTAGTAGCAGACTTCCTAATATCAAGCCACATTTTGTGTTCATGGCAGAAAGACATCTTGGTAATGGTGTATATTCTAATATGCTACTGCATTCTATTTGATAATATCTTAAGACTTTTTACATCAGTAAATAATTATTTTGTCTATTTATTTTATCTTTTCTTGCCCTGCCAAGACCAAATTAATGAGGTAATATACCTGTCTACATATGAGAATACAGTTGTTATAATTACCTAAACAAAAGCTACATAAGATAAAAACAAAAACAAATTAATGATATACTAACAAAAATGATTAGTAAAAATGGAAAATGGATATTTGCTCATTCCTCATTTTTCAGATGAGGAGGTAAATATGTGTCATTTTATTTCTGAAGCTAAAAAATGACAATATTTAAATTAATAGAGATGGTTACTAGTACATCTAAAAATATGTTGCAATACTCTCAAGTTACTGAGACATGATGGAGGGGCCACAAAGGAAATAGAATTCGTATATCAACAGAAAGGAGATAGAATGCAGCAAGAAAGTAAAAAATAGGACTATAAGTAAACACTAACACAGGTAATTAATTCCAAACATCTGTCGTAGAAATAAAGGTAAGTGAGGTAAAAGCTATTTTTTAAAAGAAATCGCCTTCTATATTGAATAGAAGGAAAAGGAACCTCAGGTCCCAATCATATAATGCAGACCAGATCACGTCTAACACAATGTAATTCATAGCTGAAATATAAAAGGGTAGGCAAAGGAAAACCAACGGTGTACAAATAAAAAGGAATAAATAGAGCAATACCAATGTTGAGTAAAAGTGAGTACAACATGGGGATCATGAGACAAAACAAAGAAAGTTGCTTTGTTTTTGTGTATGTTCATGTGCATGCAAATGATTCCTTGTTCAGGTAAGTTTCTTAGAGAAAACACATATTTTGGGATTCCTTGCATATATAAGTTGAATTTATTTTTTGGTCATCTTTACACATGAATGAAAATGTGGCAAATTAAATTTGCATTGCGATAATACTACCCATATGTCAGAATGATTAGAATGAAAATAACAGAAATTACCAAGCATTAGTGAGGACGTGGAGCAACTAGAACTTGCCTATGTTCCTTATAGGAATGTATACTGGTACAGCCACTTTGGAAAATCCTTCAGCAGTATCTACTAACACTGACCTAACAATTCTACATCTAGATATATATCTAACAGAAATGCATACATGTTTACTAAAACATCACAGCAGAACGCTTTGTAATAGACAAAAACTGGAAACAACCCAATTTATTTATCCATTATAGTGAAATGGATAAGTTATAGTATATTCATATGTAATAAAATGAATAAATTGTATTATATTCACATGTGTTCTTTCAGTTAAAACTGTATAAAAACTCAAAAATTTGGTGGCTTAAAAACACAAGTTATTATTTTCTCACATTGTATGGGTTGGTTGGGAGTTTCTTCTACTGGTCTTGCCTGAATTCACCTATGTGGTTACAGTCATCTGATGTCTTGCCTGGATCTTCAGGTGCAAGATGGCCTTTGGAACATGGTGCTGGCTATCACTGGGGTACTCTCATTCTCCCTCAACTTGCAGAGACTTTCATCTTTAGTAGGTAAGAATGGGGTTTTTCACACAATGGTGATGAAAGGGTCCAAGATAGCAAGAGAAGAAAGTACAAGGTCCCTTAGCACTACACCCTAGGACTTGCATAGTATCATTTCCATCACAATCTGTGTGATCATAAGCAATCATAAAGCCGGCCCAGATTTAACATGGTGAAAAAATAGACTCCATCTTTTGACAGGAGAATCAGCAACAGTACATTGCAAAGGGGTGTATACACAAAAAGACATGATTTATTGGGAAGTGTCATTATAGCAATCTACCACAACCAATATACAGCAATGACAATGAATGAATTAGTGCTACATGCAAAAACAGGAATGAACCTCACAAACGATGTTGAGTGAAAGAAGCAAGTCACACAGGAATACATACTTCATGTTCCATTTCTATAAAATCCAAAAAATGGGCAAAACTAATACATGGTTTTAGAAGTCAAGAGGGAGTCCAAGGAACACTTTTGTGGTGCTATAAATGTTTTATTTCTTGACTCATGCAGTGGTTACAAGGGAATTTTCACTGCATGGAAGTTTGTTGACTTTTTTTGTTCTTCTGATTTATGTAATTTTCTGTATGTATGTTATACTTCAGTAGAATTTTAAAAAGAAAAACAAAATGGAAACAAAACCAAAAGAATTAAAAGATCATGCAAGCAAATTATTCTTAATTCAATTCCTATTTACGTAGTTATTATTCAATGCCTTTCCTAGAAAAAATGTGCTAATGTTTATTCACTTCAATGCTGAGGAAATAAGAATGAACCAAAGGCTCTGGAAGCCAGTGCTGGGGAACTTTTTCTCTATTCTTCTGCTTTCCTGTTTTGCTTAAACTTCTACATCAGAATCAGTTCACTAGTCACTATTGTCTTTTTTTTTTTAAGTGGTGAGAGAGAGAGAGAGAGAGGGAGAGAGAGAATGATCATCACTGTCTTTTGATGTGGCGATTATTTTCTTCTATTATGTTTCAAGTCTTCCTATTTTATTTATTGCAAGGTTGGGTAGTTTTCCAACCATAACCTTCAATCCTACTTATTTAAGGAAGCTAGGGACATGGAACATTTTTCATATTTTCTCTGACAAGCCCAGTTCTTTAGATGTTCCTCATTGGGGGAAATTAATGAAATTTTCCAGAGATTCCTCCATTTAACTTCCTGTCATACTGGGTCACTCTTCCCAGAAATGCAGATTTCTACATTTTTTCCCAATTGGATCAAATTTTTTTATGTATAAGTGATAATGTGGTAAATAGTGTGGACTGTGGAAACTAAATGTCTGAGCTTACACTCTGGCCTCAACTTTGGGCAGGTTATTTTCCTCTCTGGGTCTCAATTTCCACATTTATAAAATGAAGATAACAATAGGTTTTATCTCTTGGGTTGTAATGAAATTTATATAAATTAATCCATGTAAATTAAAAATGTGCCTAGCGCATTAAGCGCTAGGTAGGTGTTAGCTCTTATGATTAATACATAGGCATTAATGTCTAGGGTAGGATGCTGACACATTTCCATTACCACACTGATGACTTTAGTCTTTGATACTTTAATTCTCTTGTAATCATTTCTGTTAGTTTCAGAATCTATACCATTTGGGGGATGGGAGGAAACATCACAAGGATATGACAATAAACGAGAGCTGCTTCTCCCATAGCCACACTATCCACCCCATTGTCTAAGGCTACACTGGGCAACATAGTAGCCTCTGGCCGCTTGTGGCTATTAACCACTTGAAATGTAACTAGTACAAATTGAGTTGTGCTGTAAGTGTAAAATACACACTGGACCTCAAAGACTGATTTTAAAAATGTAAAATATTTCGATATTTTTTATACTGATTACCTGTTGATATAATGTTTCAGGATATGTTGAATGGAATACATATATTATTAAATTATTTAAAAAAGAAACAACCATGTACCCCATGAATATGTACAATTGTTGGTCAATTAAAAGAATAAAATTAATAAAATATTATTTTTTAAAAATCCCATTGCTCAGGCCACACTCCACCCTAGCTAAATCAAAATTCCTAGAAATGGGGCCACAGCATAAAGCTATTTTGAAAAGTCCTCCAGGTGATTCAAAAGTGCAGCCGAGGTTGAGAATCACTGAGTTTGAGCCTTTTACTCCTCTTCTGTCCTTGGCCACATTCACATAGATTATTGATATTGATTAGACACTAGTCAGTTAATCACTCAATTGACCAAGAAGATAAGTTACTTTGTGTTATGTGGACATATTTTTCAGTTATTAATAATTATTTGTTCAATAAGTATTTATTCAAATCAGTTGTAAATAATTTGAAGAAGTAATGAAATATATATGTTTTATATAAACAGACACACAAAATTAAGTCAAATACCTAAGTATTGTTTGGCAATTCAATTCATTACTGTGCACATGATAAGAAACCATAATTTGTTAAGATAGTTTCTAGGAAAATAGAACTCTTGAGTGTTTCAATTAAATTTTTCTGTACTACATAGACCAAATCATTTGTATGCATTTTAATAGACTTCTTAAAAAGAGATATGCCTTAGGTAAAGGATTTTGAAATCAAAAGGAACACACGGCACTAGCACTAAAATACACATAGTAAAATCTCTCTTTAAAAACTGGCCCTAAAGGACAAGATCAGAATCTACAGGACAGGTGTCCCTTTAAATAGCGGTCTGAGATTCAGTGCATTTTTTCAACTCTTGTAAGGACTTGCAAAGCATATAAAGTTTGGTGGGGGAGGGTGCCTACTAACCTGTGTTTTTCTGGAGAAAGGAGTTGTGACTTTAATGAGATGCTTATGCACACTGAGGGAATCTGTTCTCAGTTAAGGGTGGGATGTTGTTCTGTGATTGACGGCAGTTGCTGAGCAACAGAAATGGCATTTGACACACAGCACATCTCCATCTTCCTGGAGACAGCTGAGTATAATGTACTGAATCTGGGCTCAGACAACTTGGACTTAAGTATCAGCTCTGTAATTTACTTGCTGAGTAAATGCAGCTTTCCAAGTTTCAGGTTTCTGGTCTATAAAATGGTGATAATATCCATCCTACCTACCTCATCAGATGGGTATAAAGTTTAAAATCAAACAATCGCTTGTAAATGCTAAACATCAATAAAAAGACAAGAAAAAGTCTAGCATAAAGTGCAAGGCCCGTTTTGAGTAGACCGAGAACTTGCAGGTCAGCCCTCACGAACTCTGAATTAAGCCCCAAAAAGATGTTCAGTCAGATGCTGAAATAATGGTTTACACATTATTTAAGTGAATCTTTGAGAATACAATTGACATATGTTTGGGGTCTTCTTGACAGTGTATGGCACATAGATGTGTGTGTGTTTGGGGGTATCCGCCCCTCTTGAAAAAAACTTCAGTCCAGGGAAATCTTGGCACACTAGTGATTTAACAGGAAGCAACAGAAGAAAACCCAAGAACCAAAGAGAAGGCAACACACTTTCATGAGCCCTTTTGGTGACATCTCCAAAAGAAACATGACCAAAAGAGGAAGAAACATAGTGGCTTTATGTGACTGAGAGGACCTGTTCAGGAATACTTATGAGACCCTCTCTGAGGACTTGCAGAGGGATTTGAGGACATTTTAAGGTGTGGTGTGGAATGGTGGTGAAGTTTGTACTCTCTTTTCAGGAAATGACAGGAAATGCTACGTTCTACACCTGGTATTATCACTGAAGAAACAATAGTATTATAATGTATTTTGTTCTATTTTTCTTCATATTATGGGTACCTATATATATATAAAAAAATTTCTCTAAATAAATTCAGTTGTTTACATACTTCTGCTATTTACAGTTTAACCAATTAATGATTGCATTTTCATACACAATGAGGTTTATAACCCTATGCGGATTATGCATATCTGCCTGACATGTCCTTCTTAAAAGAATATTTTTAAATCCCTCTCTTTCATTTCTCTCTCACACACACACATACTCACACATACACTAATACTTGAGTAAAGCACTAAAAGGCTTAAAGATTGATTTTGTATTCCTGTATTAGAGCAGGATTCGTTAATTGCCATACTTTTCAACAGTGCATAAATGTCACAAGGTTAAATGAGATTTAATCTTTATTTCAAAATTAATTTTTACTTTTCTTTCAGGAAAAGATTTTATTTAATATAATTATTAGCATTATTATAAATACTTTTGCTTTTTTCCCTAAAGTTTGTTAACTATGTTTGTTTATAGATGCTTTTATAAGATTTTTATCAAAATGTTGTTGTACCCATGTATGCAGCAATCAAAAATGTGCTCAAGAGCAAATAAATATGACTTGACATCTTAACATTATCTTTAATCCTATTTTCTCCTTCCTCTACCTCTGATCATTCATCAGGCATTGAGAATCTTCTTTCTTGACCTCTCACCTGCCTCAAATCTGTGGTGTCCACACTGAAACATCGTCATTGTTCCAAACAAACAGTGCTGTACCTTGTGCTAACACTACATCCACTATGAAGGACTTTCTCCCTTTGACTGGTGAACAGCAGTGGTGATTCAAAACTAACCTCAAGCACTATGTATTTTATGGAGGTTTCCTGAATTAACACCTTCACTACCAGGTCAAATTATCACTCTCTCATCTGTGCTTCTTTGAAACTGCCTGATCGACAGGTATCTCACATATGGGCAAAGCCAGAAGAATTCCATGAAATAAATGTACTTGCAATCAGACTGAAACATATTAACCTTCAGAGCCAACCGATAACTTGACACTCTTTCAAACTGATATTATGTAAATATTAATTTTTAAAGAACATGAAGAAACTAATTTTCCATTAATAACAACTTGGATAAATTTTTATGCTCAAAATATGGACTTACATCATATGAAGATAGAATTTTGACTCAATTGCAACTGTTTTTATTTAGCCTTCTCATCATTTATAATTCAATAATTTTAGGCATTACACTCACTAAGAATAGAGGTTACATATAATAAAATGCTTTGTCTAAAATATTTTTTAAAATTCTTTATTCTGGCTTTCATTCTGTTTTGTCAATATATTTTCTGACAAGTCCATGTTTTTAAAAGTTGCATTTTCAATTGATAACACCAAAGAATCTAAATAATTCATTGCTTATCAATAGAATAAATAGATAGTATTGATTTTAACATGTTAAAAATTATGTATGCTGTTCATTTTCAGAATTCTTCTTGAGCACATATTTAAATAGTCACACTAAGACATAATTTATACTTCATATACTGTTAATTGCTTAGCTTTTTATTAAAGAAGTTTTAGTATTATTAAATTCAAATTATATAAATATGTAGATTAACAAGTTATCCTAAGATAGTTAGATCTTAAACATTGTCTTTGAGAAATCCAACTTTTTCTATTAATAATTGAATTTAACCTGAGATGTTAATAGTCGATCTAACAAAAATCTAACTGTAATCAGAAAGCTCCTTCTATTCTGCTGAGTTTTCCATTGCACATTCCCTTGATGGTCTCCATCTGCTCCATCTCCAACACAAAGCCTGGACTTGAGTGGCTTTCTAGGGTGGGGAGGAGGAGGATTCAGCAAATTTCTGTATCTTCCCAGTCCTTCCCCATCCCCTTCCTCCCTGCTCAATCATTTAATAATCAGATGTTTAACCAATCAGTATAATTCTTAGTCTGGCACTTTTCAAACTTACTACAATTGCTTCATTTTTCCCAATTTAAAAAAATGAGTGTTATATTTATTAGTATATTTGTTATCCAGAGTCCTTCAAAATATAGATATCTCTCTCAATCTATTGATAAATATCCCTTCATCTTGATAGTTAGAAATTCTTAGTGACAAGGCCAGCTTCACATTTGGTACAGATCCAACAAACATCAAAAGAACCAAGGCAATGGAAAACTACCTAAAATTCAAAAGCACAAGTCATATGTTTCTCAAGTGGGCCTTAGCACTTACCTAGTTCAATCTGAAGGGTATTTTGAGGGTATGAGGTGGGCAGCATCTGTCTTGTCATTAGATTTTGACAAGGAAAAGGAGGGAATGGTTTGGTACATATAGTTTTGAAAAAACAGGTTCTAAAATTACACAAAATTTTATTTTTAGTATTTTTTAATATCAAAATAATGTTGAAGAGGAAAAAAATGTTTATGTTTATCAATGGAGGATTTTTTAAATTGGTGGTTTTAAAGTTCAGTGATTTCAGGGATCTCATTTAGCCTCAATCAATATTACAGATTAGGAGATTAAGGCTCTGTGAGCCTCAGATCCCTTTCCTTCCTGAGTGATCTCAGAACTGCTATGGGCTAAGCACCTGGGCTTCAGGAATTACTGAGATATCTCTGCCTCTTTCATCTTTCAACCATCCTCTTCAGTAGTTAAAACAGATATGATTTTCCAGACAGTACGTTGTGGCCCCAGAGCAAGTAGATTGTTGGCAGGTAATCAGAAAATTTATAACAGAGCCAAGATTAGAATCCAGATTTCATGAATCTGTGGTCAATACACCTGTAAAAGCATAACTTTCCGATATAATAGCAAAACCATGTAGTACTTCATAGTTTACATTAGATGATAATGATTCTGTGAGGTAAATGATTCCTTATTTCCTATTTTGTGGATAACAAAACATAGCTTCAATGGATAAATAAATAAAATGTGGTATGTATGTACATAAAATGAAATATTATTTAGCCTTACAAAGAAAGTAAATCTTGTCACATGCTACAACATGGTGAATCTTGAGAACAATATGCTAAATAAAATAAGCCAGTCCAATAAAAAGACAAATACTGTATGATTCCATGTATATGAGATACCTACAGTAGTCAAACTCACAGAAACAGGAAGTAGAATGGTGGTCACCAGAGGCTGAGGGTAAGAGGGAAAAGGGGAGTTGTTTAATGGCTACAGAGTTTCAATTTTTCAAAATGAAAATGCTCTGGATATCCATCGCACAAAAATGTGAATATAACACTGCTGAACCCTACATTTAAAAAATGGTAAATTTAAAAAAGTGTAAATTTTATGTTATGTGCTTCTACCACAATAAAAAAAAAAAAGTAATCTCAACGATATATAAAACTGATCAGTAACCAGCAGAGACATAACTTAGGTTCTGATTTAAAATCCCATGCTCTTTACCCTGGACTTCCCTGAGTCAACCATTTTCCCAATAATCTCTGTATGGCTGACTGTATCACCAGCACAACTGCAAGGCTGTTGCAATCATGCTTCAGCATTTCTGTGTGGGGCAATCAGGAGTCAGCACAGGGTCCTTATAGGATAAAGCTTGAGGAAGAAGAACCTACATCTTTCCAGACTTGGAACCTGACATCCCAAGGGTAAACATTGAAACTATCGGCTTTTAACGCTGAAAACAAGTGATCATTCTGGTGGGATCACAAACATAGGCCATCCACCTGGTGACTTGATCATCGTATCCCCTTTTAAAATGGTGACTTGTTGTCATGGAGATATAGCCAATGAAAGGTAATGCTTGCTAGGTACACAGCCATCTCTGGGAAATAAAACCTAAGAACATGTTTGACTCATGTGGTGAGAAAAAATTAATTCTAGCAACCCTACAATCACACCAACATTTTATTTGTTGGCATATTTACAAGGAAAGTTGGAGACCAAATAAAAGATAATTGCCCATTCTCATCAGGATGTGGCAACTTTCCTCTGTAATCCTTTATTTTAAAGCAGTAACAAGCTTCCCAAATGAACTAAATGAGAAATGATTTTGAGTGAGGGATGATGTGAAGGCATAAGTTTGTGTTCCTCCCAGATGCTGGATTAATTGCTGTAATATAAACCTGCAGCACGATATGTTCTACACTGATACCACCCACTTATCTACAGGCCTGTCTGTGATAATTTCCACTAATAGCCAAACTGTGCTCTGAATAACTCACTGATTTGTACAAGATTAGCCTAAATTTGTATAAAGCTTGTATCTGGTAAAGTTAAAACCTAAACTATTAAGATCATTCCAATGAATGCTAAAAGGAGGCTGATGCTTTCCTCCTTTAGACAGTAGGAGGATCCCATAATTTAATCTTTCTAGAGTGTTTAGTAACCTCACTTTTGTTACCAAGATTTGTCTTTAGGATCCACAGATGTTCTCAATAAGAGAGTAGGTCATGGTATACCTTTTAGGAGGACACAAAGCATTATTGCACTGTTTTTTTTCATTTTCTTATAAAGAATCTCTATTTATGACCTCCAACTTTCCCTGGAAATCTTGCTTCAGTCCATGAGCCTGGGCTAAAGGGGAACCTGTGTAGCATGCATATGCTGCATTCAAAACCAGTCTTCTCCTCTAATACTGAGCCCGTAGTTTTGGACCAAGCCTATGAGATGAAATTCTTTTTTTTTTTTTTAAGTGAGTCTCTTCCTTTGAGAAACTCAGTTTCTCTAACAAGTATAACAAGGCTAGGATAGCCCTGCCTCACCTCTAGATATGTGAGGTACAAACACAGGACTTCCTTCTGGAATCCCTCTACATAGAAACTCTGGACCTAATTCTCGAAAGCATTAGGAGGCTGATGAGTTTTTAAGTCAAGGGAATCTGATAGGAGAAATTAGGACAGATCAGAAAGGAAAGAGACTGGAGGAAAGAAGACAAGTTAGCAGTTCATAGTAATAGTTCAAGTAAATAAAAATAAAGGCCTGAACTAAAGTAGGGACAGTGGGACCAGAGAGGAGGGGATGGATAAAAGGGCAATGATGGAGATAAAATCAACAGGACTTGGCAAACTAGTGAATGTGTGAGGGGCAAGGAGTAAAAGAAATTTCCTCAGCATCCTCTTCCCAAAGTGAAAGTAAGACTGTATTATTGACCTGCTTAAAACCCTCCAATAGCTTCCAAATACACGTATAGTCTAAACTTTGTACAGTGATTTACAAGGCTTCACATAATCTGGTCCCTGCTTATTTCTTCAACTTCATTGCTGTCCAATTTTTTGGTATAAACTCCAGCATGAATGGATTTGCTCTTCCATATCAGTGTCTACGTACCTGCTAGTCCTGCCTGGAACCTCCTTCCCCAGACTTTTGCATGGCTCCCATTTACTCTCTAATGAAGTCCTAAATAGGACCTTCTTCACCTCCTCAGAGAAATATTTTCTGGCCTCACACCAGCAGTCATAACCCCCAATAGTCACTCTTTACATCACCATATTTGTCCCCTATAGAGCACCTATCAGTACATGAAATTATCATTTTTTTATCTAATTATTGTCTGTCTGTCCCTATTGGAATGTCACCTCCCTCAGGGTAGAGATCCTCCTTATTACCAGTGCCTACCATGTAATTAGCTCTCAAAGAACATTTCTTGACCAAATGATATGTGTGCATATGGTATTTGTAGATATTTTCCAGTTATTGCAGAGAAAATATACTCTATGATAAAAAGTTATGATTTGAGATTAAAACTGTCAGACTCAGATACCTTCTGCATCCAAGTGTGAGTCCTGTGCTGAGGTAGTAAGTACTAATTTTTAAGTTTAATGATGGAATCATTAAATATGAATGCTACAAGAGCTATAAATTTTGGTAGAGGAAAATTTGATTGAGATAACTACCCATTAGAAATAAATTTCCAACCCTCAGCACCTAAAGAGAATCAAGGAGCATCTCAATTTTATTCCAAGACTTTGTAGATTAAAAGTCGTATTAGGGGAAAAAGAGAGCTGGCATGATCATACCACCTACACCTTCCTGCAATCTCTTACAATATTTTAAAATGAGATGACTTTTTCCAGTGGAAGTGGTAGATATGTTTCAGATAAGACTAGGAAAAGTAGAAACAGCAGTTACTATTAAAATACGAAACTATGAAAATTTATGCAAGGAGCTTTAATAAATGTAACACAAATGCAAGTGTTTTCATGAAATTTACACTTTAAAAGATTGTATATGTGTGTGTGTTTGTGTGCGTGAATGCTGTCTCAAGAAAGCCAATTTTAATGCATTTTGTCATGTATTAATAGAAAGCATATGAATTGTACACTGTTTATTATTCAAATGACTGGTAAATGTGCACCTTCCAATGAAGTTAAAAATAACAAAGGATAAAAATTAGGGATCAATGTAAGAATACAGATAGTAATGGAATTATTAAATCACAAAGAAAAACCTTGAATCACATTCTAAAGAAGATAAAATGTTCCCCACTTTTTAAATAGCATTGCTATGATTTTCTGTGTCATTATATAGTATATTTTATCTTTTTGTCATAAAAGACTTTAGCAAATGGTTTAAATCATCTGCTCAATATTATATTTCTGTGTTTGAGGGTTATTCTGCTTTGGAAGGGGGGCAAAAGCAATTGCTACTCTATAATATGAAAGCAAGATGAAATAGACTAAATATATTGGGTCAAGTAACAATATTCATTAAGAACTACAACATAATCTTTATGTTGCAAACACAGGGACCTGTGCAATATATTTGTTCAATTTTTGCCCTTTCCTGTCTAACTACTATTTTTATTATGCAGACTGTGAGATATTAATTGGCACCATAAAATAAGATATTCACATTTTCTAAAGCAAGAGAATCTCAACACAATGGTTGCTAAGGCAACAACCCAATAGATATATAATCTATTTCCTATTAAAATTATATATGATTTAAAGCTAATGTTGGTACAAAGTCTAACTATATCATCTCCCTGTAATGTTTCTCATGACAGGAAGACTTGCATGTAAACAGAAAGGTGATGTTTTTTCCTATGGAAAGTAAACATAAAGTTAGATTATTGATCAACTATTTAAGTTAAAATATTTCTCCTCTCTGGGTAGATTTATCAATTGAAAGAAAACAGTTCACCATTATCATAACTTTCAGACTTTATCAGTGTGAATACAGTTATAGAAAATAATTGTAAATTTGGGTTAGCACTATCAAATCATACTTCATTCAATTTGGGTGATCATATTTAGGGAAAGGGAAGAATTTATGTTTCTTTTAATAAAAGTGCAGTGCTTTTAGATGTTGGTTGTGATATTTGGAAATCCTGATAGATGTTGTAGAGGCTTGTAAGTTACAGGTTTACCAGAGAGGGGGGAGAAAATCCATCATTTTCTAATCCAATCTTTATACCTCCAAGTGATAAAGAGTAAGTTATCATTACCTTGCTTTAAATTGGCCCTTTTCCTTGATCCATCAAAAGACATCATGTCTACTTTCTCTAGACTAGAGCTACCAAGGACTCATCACAAAGCCCATTTCTACCTTTTCATGGAGTTCTTGCATGGTGCTTAATTTCCTATTGCTGCTGCAACAAATTATCACAAATTTACTGGCTTAAAACAAAATAAATTTATTCTCTTATTCTGGAAGTCTGACTTCTGGAAGTCAGAAGTTCAAAATAAAACTTATGGGGCTTAAGCCAAAGGCTGGTTTGTTCTGCAGACTCCAGGAAAAATTTATTTCTTGCCTCTTCCAACTTCTAGAAATCACATGCACTCCTTAGCTCATGGCGACATTATTCCAGTCTCTTGCTCCTGTTGTCACACCTCCTGTACTCAATCTGGTCTCCTGCCTCCCTGTTGTAAGGATCATTATGATTAGAGTGAGTCCACCTAAAGAATCCAGGATACTCTCCCCATCTCAAATCGTTAATCACATCTGCACAGTTCCTCTTTTAAAATTATTGTGCTAAAAAATATGTAACAAAAAATTTATCATCTCAACCATTTTTAAGTGTTTAGTTCAGTAAAGTTACAAAACAGATCTCCCAAACTCTTTCATCTTGCAAATCTGAAACTCTATACCCATTGAACTACTTCTTTTTTCCACCTTCCCCCAACCCCTGGTAACCACCATTCTACTTTCTGTTTCTAAGAATTTGACTACCTTAGATACCTCATATAAGTGGAATCGGACAGTATTTGTCCTTTTTTTTCTTTTGATCGGCTTATTTCACTTCACATGATGTCCTCAAGTTCACCCATGTCGGTGTATTTGACAGGATTTCCTTACTTTGCAAGACTGAATAATATGCTATCATAAATATATCCATATTTACCGGCACCCGGCTAGCTCAGTCAGTAGAGCATGACACTCTTAAATATATCCACATTCGTTTATCCACTCATCCATCGATGGATATTTAGTTTGCCTCTACCTCTTGACTATTATGGATAGTACTGCTATGACCATGAGTGTGCAAATATCTCTTCAAGACCTTACTTTCAAGTCTTTTGAATATATATCCAGAAGTGGAATTGCTGAATAATATAGTAGTCCTATTTTTAATTTTTTGAGGAACTTCCAAATTGTTTTCTACAGCAGTTGTACCATTTTACAATACCACCAACAGTGCATAAAGCTTCCAATTTCTCCACATTTTTACCAACACATTTTCTGCGTTTTGTTAGTAGCTATCCTAATGGGTATGAAGTGATATCTCATTGTTTTTATTTGTATTTCTCTGATGATTAGGGGGATGTTGAACACCTTTTCATATGATTGTTGGTCACTTGTACATTATCTTTGGAGAAATGTCTACTCAAGTCCTTTGTCCATTTTTTAATTGAGTTATTTAATTTTTTTATTGAGAAATTATAGGCTTTTTTGTATATTCTGGACATTAAACCTTGCAAAGTTTCCTTTGCCATCTAAAGTAACATTCACAGGTTGTAGGGATTAAAATGTGGACATCTTGGGGGACAATTATTCAGCCTGCTACACATGGACTATTAAGGGTTTCATTCCTAGTTACAACACTGGCCCTTTCCATAGAAGGATTTTAGAAATAATCACTCTAGCTTCTACCTATTTAGTTTAGTAATACACTTTTATTTTAAATTTAATTAAACAATTGACCTGGTTTTCTACATTGTTTAATTCATCTGAGCATTTAAACCTGGAGTGGGGAACCTGTGGCCTTCTATTATAGGTCCTTAAGTATGGCCTTTTGACTGAATCCAAATTTTACAGAACAAATCCTTTTATTTTTATTAACACTTTTTTCAATCTTTTATATTTTTATTTTATTTTTAAAATGAACATATTTCAAATACCAATGACTAGGATAAGTTTCAATGAAATAATCCTTCCAGATTTACCAGCACAATTAGAACACCAGTAAGCCATAAGGGCTAAATTGATGGCCAGTATGCTCATGATTTAGTTCTAACCCTCCCCATCTGACTGGTGCCACTAACACACAAGGCTGGTTGGTGAGAATTTATGGGGGTCAAGTATGCCAGTCTATTATCAGCTTTTGACAACAGTGCACTGTGTTTCTGTTTGAAGTGGAATTTGTGAATAATTGCACAGCTCAACAGTATTTTTTTTAATTCTGTTTGCTTAGTAGCCCATTATGTCAAAGAAGAGCAATAGAATGCTGAAGGAAGAAAACAGATTTTTTAACAAGGATCAGGAATTGCAATATAATTTTGTTTCTGCTAAAGATAAGATGATTTGTTTTTTTTGTCATACTGTAATATCAACATTAAAGAAATTCAATATTCATCAGCATGATAATGCTCATAAGGACCACAAATATTTTAAATTACAGGGAGAGGCACAAAAAGTTGTATTTCAGAAAGTAAAAATGAAAAGCAAAAGCAGAGTCAAATCTTTCAAGCAGCAATAAGACCTAGAAATAATGCCACTGAAACAACTTATAAAGTAGCTTATATACTCATGAAAAAAGGAAGCCATTCAGTGATGTAGAAATTGTGAAAGAATGCATTGGCGAAGTTGTTGGATGCTTAGACCCCCGATAATGTTTCGAAGCGCAAACAACTACCTCTTTCAAGGAGAACCATAACTGGCAGCATGAATTAGTTTTCAACTTAACAAAACAATTTCATTCAATACTTCAAAAGGAAAATATATATTATTCAATCGCTTTGAATGAATCAACTGATATTACTGACTTGGTGCAGGTTTTATACTTCATTCGGGTCATAATAGAAGATTTTCTTTGCTACAACAAGTCACTCACTTTGGGCACTCTTGCAAACAGAACACAGGGAATAGATACCTTCAACAAAGTTTGAGGTAAATGTCTTGAAGTTGGATTGAATTTGGTAAATTTAGTGAGTGTATGTACAGATGGTGCACCTTCCATGACAGGAAAACATGAAGAGTTTAGTGTACAGAATAAAAATATGTATATATATATTAACAGGTCCAGAAGCTCTCATTTCTTTTCATTGTATCTTGCATCAGCAAAAATCTCTGTGCTAAAGCTACTATTTTATGTGACACTATGCAACAAGTTATAAGTATTGTTAACTATATTTCTGCAAATGCAACACGGCATAATAAGTTTCATAACATGCTAAAGTTGAAGGATATATTCAGTGTGGATTTGCTGTATTATTCTAAAGTGTGTTGGCTATGGCAGAGAGAGGTGTTAGCCAAAATTTTACCTCTGTGAGTACAGATAGTTAAATTTTATGAAGAACAAAATCAGCAATGTGAATTATTGAAAGCATACTTCTAAAAGAATGCAGCATTTCTGTGTGACATCATGTCAAATCAAAATGACTAGAATATTTCTTTGCAAGATAAAACTAAGTATATATGTGATATGTGGCCAAAAAAACCAAGTATTTCAGAAAAAAAAAAAAGCTATCCTTTTTCAAAACACTTCTCCAAAAGGAAATTTCATTTCAGATGAACATTTTCCCCAGTTAGCAAAGGTTATTGATGAGCAGGATGATATATACAAATCATCTGAAGAATATGCAGCTGTTATAAACCTATTGATTGGATAATACAATGAAAGGTTCACTGACTTTGAGAATCATAACATCACATTCAAATTAGCATTTCAGCTTCACCTACTTGGTATCACCAAGGCACCTAAAGAACTACAAATGGAATTGATTAAGCTTTCAGTAGATGACATTTTAAAGTCATTATAATGCTAAGGAAGATCCTATTGACATACGGAAGATAAAAGGCCCTCACCAGACACAATGCCAGCTCCTTGATCTTGCACTTCTCAGCCTCCAGAACTGTAAGAAATAAACTTCTATTATTTATAAATTATTCCATCTGTGGTATTTTGTTATAGCAGTAAAAATGGACTAAGTAAGGTCCTTTGCCCATTTTTTAATCAGGTTATTTATGGTCTTGCTATTAAGTTGTTTGAGTCCTTATGTATTTTGTGTATTAACCCCTTATTAGATACATGGCTTGCAAATATATTTTCTCATACTGTAGGTTGTCTCTTCACTCTGTTGATTGTTTCCTTTGCTGTATGGAAACTTTTTAGTTTAATGCAATCCTATATGTCTATTTTTGTTTTGGTTGCCCATGCTTTTGGAGTCATAACCAAAAAATTATTGGCCATACCAATGTCAAAAAGCTCTCCCCTGTTTCCCTCTAGTAGTTTTACAGTTTTAGGGCTTACATTTTAGTCTTTAATCCATTTTGAGTTGATTTTTATACATGGTGTTAGATAAGGGCCTAATTTCATTCTGCATGTGGACATCATTTTCCTGACACCATTTATTGAAGAGACTGTCATTTCTCCATTGTGTGTTCTTGACATCTTTGCTGAAGATCAATTGAATGCACGGATTTATTTCTGGACTCTCTATTCTGTTCCATTGGTCTGTATGTGTCTGTTTTTATGCCATTACCATACTATTTTGATTACTATAGCTTTGTAGCATATTTTGAGATCAGGTAGTATAATGTCTTCAGCTTAGTTCTACTTCACAGGGTTACCAAAAGGGTTAAGTGAATTAATGTTATTTTTATCAACTTTATCTACACTCCATTCCCATATCATTGTTGGATTTTAAGTTTCATTGAGGGTCCAACATGGATCACTCTGAGTTATGTATGTCATCAGCAGAGAGTCATCAGCTACCTCAATGATTACTCTGTGCTAAAAGAAACATTGGAAATATTGGGATCATGGGGTAATTGATCACGACTCAACGATGTGAGTGCTACACCCAGGTTTCTTCCTCATTTAGAACTTGGTCATTTCAAAACAATTATATCACTTGGAAAAAATGGTTCCTCTGCAAGTAACATGCATTCCATCAAAAACTAAATCTAGGCAGTAGCAAAATTTCTGATCAGATCTATGGCTCTCACCAGTTGGACCACATTTCCCAATGCTGCTAAAATGGATGAGCTCATCATATCACTGAACAATCCTGCTGCCTCTCGTTACCATTGTGCATCTCTTGGCTGGAGGGCTCCTTTACTGCTTTGGTTTACTGGGAATGTGGCATGAACAACATTAAATAGAAGGAGTGATCCCTGTCTTCAGGGAGATAGATGACAATGAAAATAAGCTTTTTTAGTTCTCTTTAATGGCACTTTCCACTTCTGCTCCATTAACCAGATGTTATGAGTACTAAATCATGGGAAATAGAACATGCATTGAAATAACTAAAAGAGGAGACACATCATTCCAGTGTTGTTGTAATGACTTTAAAAAATATATAAGATTATTAAAGGTTTTTTAAAAGTCACAAAATATAATTACTTTGTTAATATCAGAACCATAATTTGATTCCATCATGGATCAGTATACAGTTTCATTAAAATAATTTTATAGGTGGTGCTTTTATGTGAATGGCTAGTTATTAGGTATCAAAAATAAGGCAAGGTTGTTAAAGTTGTTTACAAACAAAAAATATAAATTTTTAAAGAGTCTGGTATTTTATCCAAAGACATGTTAGTTAAAAAAAAAAATTATAAAGGTAGTGACTTTTCAGGATATGGAGTTCAGGGGATATCAATTTTACATTTTCATATTAATTTTTTACATTTTATATTTTACTTTGTTTAACAGATACATGAATTTAAAATAATTCACTTCATTTATTATGATCATAACAGCAAACTCTAACTCATTTCACATGCACACGCACACGTCTTTTATTAACCCTGTCATCTCTAAAATAGACGGTTCTTTTCATTTGTAATCACGAGACCATTTTTTAACAGCCTCTTGATCAAAACTTCTTTTTCCTTTAATCCATATTCCCACTTACCCCACCTCAGTGTTGTTTTTCTTCTGGACATTTTAAATAAATGCCCTTTAGTAATATCTAAGGAAAAGATAGCTATGTAGTAAATATTTTGAGTACGATAGTCAGAGGATGTTCTTCAGTAGATTTTACCCATGAAAGATGGTTTTATCATTTCTTTTGTTCCTAACTTTTTCCCTATTTCTTCCCTCCTTTTGTGAGATTGAGGCAATACTCACAGAAGTAGAGGTCTGGAGCCTCCTTTTGATGAGTGATAAAGACAGACATAGAGAAAACAAGAGCAAGGGTGAGACATGGGGGTCACACACCAGGGAGAAGTGACCCACATGTTAAAAGGACCTGGTGATTAAATCATCCACAAATGAATGGGTCAGTGCTTCAAGGTCAATGCTTTGTGTCCCAGACACATTGTCACAGGCAGAACTGCTTTTTTCACTGTCTACTTTGCTTCTGTTGATTTTCTCCTCTATTGGAAGAGAAGCAAGAGCAGGGAGGTTGCTTAAGGGGTTGGTGCAATCACTGAAGTTACCTAAAATAGCCTTGAAAACGTGTACATACATTATTTCTTTTCCTCCCAAAGAAAATCTGAGTCAACCACAGAGAAGTTTCTGGGTAAGAGAAGACTATTTTTAGTACTACTTTTACACTACTTTTTGTATTGTAAGAGATCATAGCACTGCCCACTTTTACCATTAAACAGACTAAGAAAAAACTGAACACAGAACTCTCATGTGGTAATTGAACCATTTCTCTACATCTCAGATGACAAATCTTCAGTGTGACTTCAATATTCTTCCAGAGGTTTATGGATTTCATGAATACGAACTGTGTTACAATTTAAATATGATGTACTTTCTTTCCCAAAAGTTCTCAGAACTATAGGATTTCAAGTCGAAGGGATTTTCAATTTATCTAATCTCCTTTAACCAGTATAAGTCTCACTACAATAATGTGGGCAAGTCAAACCAAAGCATTTATTATCCCAAATCACTTAGAAATGTCTATTTCCCATATCCTATCCTTTACTCTGTTGCTAATCAGTAGCAACTGAAGATCACACTGGGATAGAAACAAAGACTTTAAGATCATTCTAACCCTGGCTGGACCTAGTTGGGGGAAGAAACTGATTCGAAGAGAGGAGTAAGAGAACGAAGATAAGCAGCAGGACCTGGAGAGGAAGCTTTGCAGAGAAAGGAGGTCTAGTAGAAGAAAGGGACCTTCAGCCACAAGAACCAAAGGTGAGTGAAAGAAACTTAGCACTTGCAGATGTTTGAGAGTGAACTCCTTGCAAATTATTTCCTGGGAACCACTCCATGCTCAATAGTCCTGGATACTTACAAGTGCCGTAAACTGAGAGTGAAGACATTAATGCCTGTATTAACTAAGGAGGCAGCTTCTCCCCTATCCAACATGGGTAGAAATGAACAATTTGAGAATCTTCCTAGGAGAAGCAACTATGGACACATTGTCACATTTTAAAACTCATATATACATTTTTTGGGGAATTTTTTTTAATTTTTTTTTATTTCAGCATATTACAGGGGTACAAATGTTTAGATTACATATATTGCCTTTGCCCCACCTGAGTCAGAGCTTACATTTTTCATAGTTGAATTTTTATTGTATGTAGATTTTTGTACTACTTTAAATATAATAAACATTTTTCTCACCATTAAAATTTCTTAGTAAAGGCCAGGAGCGGTGGCTCACGCCTGTAATCCTAGCTCTCTGGGAGGCCGAGGCGGGCGGATTGTTTGAGCTCAGGAGGTCAAGACCAACCTGAGCAAGAGCGAGACCCCGTCTCTACCAAAAATGGAAAAAAATTAATTGGACAGTTAAAAATATATAGAAAAAATTAGCCAGGCATGGTGGCGCATGCCTGTAGTCCCAGCTACTCGGGAGGCTGAGGCAGTAGTATCGCCTGAGCCCAGGAGTCTGAGGTTGCTGTGAGCTAGGCTGATGCCAGGGCACTCACTCTAGCCAGGGCAACAAAGTGAGACACTGTCTCAAAAAAAAAAAAAAGAAAAAGAAAAAAAAAATTTTAGTAAATAGTATGCTTAATGGCCATATAATATTCTATCCCATCGATTACTATAACTATCCCCCCATTTGGCTATTAATAAAAATAAAAAGATGAATATTTTAATACATAAATATGGGTCTATATTTTTAGAGTATTTACTCAAGGTAGAGTTTGTAAATTTTAATTACTGGATAGAAGAAAATATGCAATTTTATTACTTTTAATGCCCATTGCTAAGATGCTTTCTAGAAGGGTCTTATGAAATTGTCCCCCCATCAGTGTTTATATAAATGACCTTATCACCACATCAACACAAACATTAAGTAACAGTTTCTTTTAATAGTTTTAAAGAAATTAAAATGATATATTTATTGTAGTTTTAATTTGTATTTATGTATTCATGAGATTGAACAGTTTTCAATGTTGATCTATATATATCTCTTTTCTGACATGTCTGTTTCTGCATTAAGACTGATTCATGTGAATATATCATATATTAAGGGATAAAAATTCTTTGCCTATTTTTTGTTACAAATAATGTCCTATTTATTGTTCAAATTTTAATTTTATGACAGTTTAACATTAAAAAGTTGTCTAGCCCTTCGTATTTTTTTCTTTTTTGATTCCTTCCATTATATAAAGAGATCAAATGAATAAATTCCAAAATAATCCTTACTCATACAGAGATCAAATTAATTAATTAATTAATTTAATTAGATGCTTCGTTTTTTTCATTTTATAACTTAGTATTCCTAGAAATGTTTGGTATATTACAATTACTATTGCTGTATAGCAAAACCTCCCCAGGGCAACTTATCTCTGCTCCAGGCACCCTTGGCTGCGGCAGTGGGGCAGATAAAGAGATGCACCACCAAGATCCCATTTTAAGGAAGGATTTGCTGCCCAGCTGTGGGGTGTGTGGTCAGCAGACACTTCCAGCTGACAGTTCCTTCAGAGTCCATCTTAACTATAGAGAGCTGCTTCATCTGAGATCACATCCTTTCCAGGGCAGCTTGCATCTGATGACTGAGCAAAGTAAGAATACAAATGTCTGACCATTTTAAACTTACACTGAACAAATTTGGTGGGAAAAAGCATACCTGGTTGACAAAGGCCTAGTAGACCTTCATTTTCATTTAGATTTTTCCTCTGCCCAATTCTTCTTAACTCCTTCCTTTCACAGATGTTGATGTCTCCTACCTACTTGCATCACAAACTCCATCTCAGTGTTTGCTTCTGGAGAACCTAATTTGAAGTAGGCAGCTCCACTGGGCATTGAAAGATTCTCTTTCAGGATGGCTTACTCCTATGACTGGCAAATTGGGGTACCTGGCAGATGAGAGCTTAGCTGGAGGTGTGGACTGAGGTATGGACTGAGGACTTTCTCTTGATGTGGGTCTTTTTACAGGATACTTGGGCTTTTCTCATAACAGGGGGGCTGGTTTTTATGAAGGTACAATTTGAAATTCCTTTTTCATGAAGTACAAAGTTGAAACATTTCTCTTCTTTGTATCAGTTATATAGTCCAAAATCCCTATTTCCTCACATTTAAAAAATGTATTTTTAATTATTGTGGGTACATAATGGTTGTATATATTTATAGGGTACATGTGATGATTTGATACAGGCATACAGTGTGTATTAATAAAATCAGGGTAACTGGGGTATCCATTGCTTCAGGCATTTATCATTTCTTTGTGTTAGGAACATTCCAATTCTATGCTTTTAGTTATTTTAAGGCATACTCTAACTTATTGTTGATTACAGTCACTTCATTGTGCTATCAAATATTGTTCATTCCATCTAACTCCTAACTATATTTTTTGCACCTATTCACCATCCTCACTTTATCCCCCACCTCCCTAATACTCTTCCCAGCCTCTGGTAACCATCATTCTACTCTCTGACTCCATGAGATCAATTGTTTTAATATATTATATAGACATAAAAAAAGAATGAAACCCTGCCATTTGCCACAAAATGGATGAAACTAGAGAACATTATATTAAGTGAAATAAGCCAAGCACAGAAAGACTAATTTTGCATATTTCCTTACATTTTTGACTGCCTTATATAAAATAGGGAATTTCTACTTTTCAGCTTTAGAATTTATTTGACATGCACATCCCACACTAATGAAATGCTTTTTGTGACAAACTGAGTCCTTTACATACTATTATAAAGCTATGATAAAACTGTGTTTTCTTTAATTTTCTCCAGTACATATTTTATTTAAAATTCTTACCTGTGTTAGACAATAGTCTTTTTTTTTTAATTTTTTTTTATTTATTTCAGCATATTATGGGGGTACAGATGTTTCTGTTACATATGTTGCCCTTGCCCCCACCTCCCTCCCTAAGTCCGAGTTTCAATTACGTCCATCATTTGGGTGGTGCACATTGCACTCTTTGTGTTTGCATATACCCCTCCTCTCCTCCCTCCTCCCCCCTCCCTCCTCCCCCCGCCCAACGTCCAATAGATGTTATTCTTATATGTGCATTTGTGTGTTGATCAGTTAATACCAATTGATGATGAGTACATGTGGTGCTTGTCTTTC